>WBMW01001092.1:3149696-3202560 GCA_013396635.1 Penelope pileata
CGCCCCCTCCCGCGTCTCGCGCTGTGCGCTGTTGTGAGGCTGCGCGCGGCGATGCTTCGTGCACAGCGCGTTCCCACGGCCCGCACCTGCCTTCCCCCCTGCAGTAGTTCTACCACTTCTACTTCGCATATATATATATATATATATATATATATATCGTACTTTGGAATAAAACTTTAGAATATTTGCATTTGCTGTTTACTGCAGATGGGATAAGTTCCCTTTTAAGTTTTCCCACCCAGGAAAAGCCTCCACAGCTCCCAGGCTGGGTCTGTCCCTGCTGAAGGCACAGCCCGCCTGCAGTGCAGGGAGCAGGAGGATGCATTTCTGGATCCAGATGTTCGGCTTTCTGACAGCCAGCACGTCCCATGAGCCCAGCGTTCAGGATCTGACAGCAACCTCCAACCACAAGGGCTGTGCAGCCTCCCAGAACAGGCTCTGCACACTCCCAGGTGCACAAGCTAGCATCTGACAGCCTCTGTGAGGGCAGCTTTCCTGAATGCCCGAGTCCCAGATAAGCGAGGCACTGCTTACCAAACACCCTTAGCAGCAGCTGCTGTTGGTCCTTCACTGTGAAAATCTGTCTTGGACAGTGCTTGTGGGAAAAAACATGGATTTGTAACAATTCTTTTACATACAAGACTTACAAAGGCGAAGTAAGGAAGGCAGAAGGAAAAAAAAACTTGCATAAGAAACAGATCTTGAATGATACCAGTCTAACATTTTATTTATTGCATACAAAAGGATTTCTTTTGACAATGGAAATTTATATGAAAAGTAATCTGATGCATACTGGTGAGAATCTTATCATCAAAGATGCTGCAGAAAACTTAAGGCAATGCATCTAAGCATGTAAAGCACAGTAAGTGGTGGAAATTGTCAAAATCAAAAGCCTATTCATTTTCCTCCTCTTAAATTATGGTTAAGTCACAACTTTCTGGAACAGAAATAGGCTGCAGCTTTATTAGCTCCTGCAATAGCATATAAGATCGGAACACCGTGATTCCTGGCAAATACCTAAGTGTTCAACATCACATTACAATGTTATGCATACATTTAAAAGCAAGACAATATCAGTAGCAGTTATAAAACAAGTCAATGCATGGGCCACTAAAATACCTCTAGTACCAGGCACCCAGACCAGGTGCATAAAGAATCCCTAAAAAAATCCCCCAAACCTGTGCTTCTTTGTCTTTTAAGGAAGCCAAAAGAGATTCCACCATATACCCAGGGTCTCAATTATTTCACAGGCCCTGCTTCTTTTTTATTTTTATTTTTTTTGCCCCGTGTCTCTCAAGTACCTTCTTGGAAACTTTTCAGAAGTTATTATTGTCAGACTTCAAGCATCAGTGGTCAGCTAACCTCCCTCCTTTTCAATAGTCACTGAAGAAAAGGAAGCATCTTCTGTTCAGTCCTTTCAGTCAGTTTTGTCAATTTTTACCAATGCAGCTTCAGTTTCCTACTCAGAGTTTCCTACAGTCATAACGTTCAAGAAGCTTTAGCATAAAACCACGTCAGGTTTTGAAGCAATCAAATCACGTGTTGCTCTCTCCCATGTCCCCCATACACAAAGTGGTTTAAAGTTCAGTTTTAGCAATGCATTGAGGCTTGAGAATGTCCATTTTTCACACATGCTGGAATAAAATTTCTTCCCACTTAATGCCTTAGTGCCAGAGGTGTTGTTTGTTGCCAGCAATAGACACTGCATTGGGAAATGCTACTCCTAACAGATAAGACGGGAAAAATAAAATAAAGGGAAGCAGCTTTAACCAGACAAGAAACAGGCATCAAATTAGATAAGGTAATATTTATAAATGGATCACTTTTTTAGTGTAAACAACATTTCTTTTTCTAGGTTTACTGTAAACTGTTTTACACTTAATCTGATTATGAAAGACAAAGACAAGAGAAACTGAAGGTATTTATTATTCAATCCACTTACAAAGCAGGTAGCTTAATGCAAGCTTATTGACATGTTCATATATGATCCCCTAGGAACATCTTTTCCAATGTGACAGTAATACTGTCTCAATGTTTTTGCAATTTTCAGCATCTGTTGAGCACATTTAAATAAACTAGAATCTATTATATGTGAATGAATGCTGATGAGCAACTTGAGACCTGATGTGGATTAAAACCTCCTCCAAAGGCAAAATGTTAGTACATTATAACTTAATTCTATATACTATATTATGCAGCAAATCTTAACTATAGAAAATATTTCAGTGATGGACTGTTGGTAATTTATAGAGGGAATCTATGATCGAGGCAAAACTAGGTAACCACATAAGTTGTGTCTCATTTTCTACAGAAATTTACAGGATTTCACTTTACTAATGAAAAAAAAGACGAAGAGTCAGCTGAATTTAGCTAATTTTATTAACCTTAAAACTAATAAAAATCCCAAGACAAGCCTGGAATCTTTAGAAGTTCTATGAATGCATGTTTATCTAACCCCCCAAAAATAAAACCAACCGAAAAAATAGAAACCAAAAAAACCCTGCAGGTCTAAGTCCTGACTGAATGGTTTTATATTAAAAACAAACAAAAAAACCCCTCAGTGTGCACAGATACTTCAACTTAAGTTAGCAGAAAAAGACCAAACAAAGATTCTAAGCTCTTTTTCCATTTCCCTAAAAAATTTTTTCAATCTGCAAGTATCTACAATCCAGCTAACTGAAATCAACATTTAGTGTTCACTAGAGCTGTTTCACAGCAGCAAATATTAAGTTAGGGACTCAAAATTTCTAGACATAGGAAGAAAATGATAAATACAATCTGAACAGCAGTCTAAATGTTTAATATTGACATTCAAATATATCTGCATTGTGCTGAAATTTTAGAACAAACAAAAATCTGATCAGACAAAAACTCTGGTGATGAGTATGCAATATGTATCAGTCAAACTGAATATAGTTCATGTTCTGTTCCCACTGTTACGGATGTTATTTGACTCAGAACTGATATTGTAAATATACAGCAGCCATTTTTTCCTAATTAAGGAATGTCTCAATACATAATATTATCCTTTTCTAGATGATCTTTATACATTAAACTAAAATACATGACTGATTAAATTAAGGAATCTGAGGTTAGTAATGAGTGAAATCATACTTTCAAAGCTCGATACTATGTAAAACAAACCAAAAAAGAGACCACACAGTTCTACTTACTAAAGCAGCTATTCTTGCCTGCAAGTTTGGGGTCACAAAGCCCATAATATGTGCAAACAAATGCAATACAAGGAACCATGCAAAAATACAGTAATGAATTCAAAGAAAAAAAAAGTAAAACCTAAAAAAATGTTTTATAAATACACTGAAACTCAACTGTCTTCTACATAAACTGTAGGTCTAGCATTAGTTGTACCATATAGCAGAGCCAGCACTCTTAGGTTCAATGCTTCCAAATCTGCGCAGGTAAGTCATGCCATCTTTGGTTGACTGCAGTACCAGGAAGGATGAGAGGGGAGCAAGAAGGAGGACAAGAGTTCTGGAAAACGGTGTCAACTTTCACTAGGCAGTTGAGCCTCAATGTCCACTCTGCAAATAGGGCACTTCTTGTTAGTAATCAACCACTGATCCACACACACTTGGTGGAAAAGGTGCATACATGGAAGTCGCCTGTCATCAAAACAGAAAAAAGACACTAGTGTTAATGAAGCATTTCCATATCACCATACCCACTGGAAAAAAGGCAGCGTGGATCTTGCTAATTAAGGGTCTATTCTTTCTGCCTATGTTCTTCCCACAGGCTTCACTAGCCTTTCTAGACAACATGCATTTTGTCCAGCTCAAAGAAGAAATGGACATGCGCAATGAAGTCAAGTATCAGGTAGCTTCTACTGGGTTACAATGACTTAAAGTTGTTACAGCTTAAAGAGCATTATTAATCCAGAAAAGAAACTCGACAATCTGGAATTAACCCCATCAATTTTTTGCCCAAGGTACCAAAGCAGACAGAACAGTGTGATTTGAATGAAGAACACAAACTGTCTTCCATACTGTAATGTATTTTAAAAAATCGTATCAGTCTGGGCTTGTGTTAAAAGACAGACAGTTAACTTATGGGATACCATAACAAGAGAACCTGCTTTACACCCAAAGATGATACAGACCAGACAATGAATGCTTCAAATTAAAATTTGTTTCATTCATTAGTTGCAATGACAGATAATGTTTAATTTTAACAGAAATGAAGTGTTACAAAGAGTGTACCATATCCAAGTATGGTGTCAAAGCCAGAATATTAGCACTATATTATGATATTCAGGGGTATTATTTACCTGACATCTTCACCTTCCTCTAATATAGACAAGCAGATGGTACACTTTTCCTCTGTGTCTTCTTCTGTTCCCTCCTCCCCATCTTGTTTGCAGTGCAGTTTCCTCTGTGAGAACCAATCAGTTGTTACCTTATTAGTAGAGATGACATTATTGACAAACTGAGTAAAATCTGTTTTTAATACATGTTCAAAATATATTTATTAGAAAATATTTCATAAATTATTTTACATTTTAATTATTATTCAAGTGCATTTGAACTAAACTGAACCAAGAACTAGTACTTGGAGCAAAACATATGTTTTAATTAATTCTTGTGACTGGACTGTTAATATATTTCATATTGTTGCAATCAGTCCCTTTATTTCTTGCCTCCTTGTAGTACATTTGAGGAGGCAAAAAGTATTCTTTCAAACAATATTTTAAAGTCACTGTTTATTAAGTGTGAAAGAACACTGTAAATAAATGTGGATTAAATTCTGTATTACGGTATAATAATCTCCCATAAAGAGACAATGTAAGTTGCAAAAACTCCATACAAGATTCAAAACTTGACAGTCTTCCTAATGTGATCACAGGGAAGGTTAAGATAATATATACCAAGCCACTAACTGTCATGACAGTTTATTGCAATTCAACTTAAAATAAACCCTTACTGTACTTGATAAGGTATCATTAAAGCCTGTTGACAATTCAGCTACTACCAGTAGTTATATAATGGCTCACAAGGGTATTCATAACTGCTGGACAAGTTATTAAATGCTGTGGCTGAAGCTGGCATCTGAATTCCACTACTGGGATATGCAGGAAAAAATGGAAAAATTTGAAGCCAGTATTTCCTTTCTTACCTGAAGAGGTTAATTTAGGAGACATTTCTACTCTTAAGTACTCAATTATTCTAAATATTGAAGAAGTCACCTTGAAAAATTCAACTGTCCCATTCTCCTCCCCCATCTACACTTACCACTCTTGTTTCCCTGTCCCCCTCATTGCTTAAGGTATTCTACCAAATACAGTTTTCAATGCAAAATGCACAGTTCAAAAGCACAATAAAGCTATCCACTGACAGGGCATGTTATACTGACTGGAGAAGTACAGGATGAAATGGAAGACGAGGAAAGGGGGGAAGAAGGTGTCAGTACTGCACCCTCTGCAGAGCTTATTCTCCACAGTGGGTTTAAGATGCTAATGAAAAAATGTGGGACTGATCAGAGCTTCCAAGCATCCCAAGCAAAATACTATATATGAATTTGGCTATGAATCTTGTGGGAGTTATATATTTAAACTTCTTGGCCCTTTAAGCTTAAAAGGCATAGCTTGCTTTCCATTTTTCCCCCTTATCTGTCAAAGAAGAGATTTTTCCCATTTCTAGCTTTCAATTTCTGAAGAACAGGATTACTCCTCATCACTCTTATTTTAAGGTTGTATCTGTATGTGCAGCACAAACTTAACAAACAGAAGATGCTCTGCTTTGACCCATTTGTATTTTAGAAACACAGTATTAATGCCAAAACATTATTTAACATGTTGCAGCAGCTCTTTATTTTGGGCTACATTTTTGATTTCCTTGTGAAGGAAGCAGCGCTGTAAACTTTGCTTAGAATCCTTGAAACTGCAAGACACAGATAACACGTGCTCTTTGAAGTTGACATTCCTGCAGATCTAAGCTAAATACGAATGTTACTCATTTTTGAGAAAATATCATAGCCCACAATTAGAGAAATTCTCACCTTTTTGTATTTATGTGGATATGTGCATCTCTCTATAGTTCCCTGTGTTGCTCCACGATTTACATTGCCTAATCGTTCCTCCAAGTGAATCAGCTCCTAAAAAGTTAAAGGAATACATAGTGTAAGAACTGATATTTCAAATGCCTTGAATAAATTATTCTAACTAATTTGCATAATGACAGACAACTCTCAATTTCCTAGTTAGTCAAATACAGGCAAAGCAAAAAGGGTATGCTGTAAAGTGATGGGTTTCTGGGAAAAAAAAAAAAACCACCCACCCCTACACACAACACTGCCTAGTATTTTAAGTTACAGGGAAACACTATTTTAACAGTGAAAGAATCACAAACTACTTGTCTGCTAGGAATGTTTTTCAGTATGTTTCTATGTACTTGTGTGTCTAGTGAGGAAAACACAACAGAAACACACCAGGAAAGTATCTGCTTTCTAACAGTCATTAAGGCTTCGAAGGGGGGAATAAAAAAGATGCTTAAGATGAAATACAGTAACTTATTTCTTTTTCTCCAGCAATGAGTTTACTAGAAGCATGACATGCCACTGAAGATGTTTTCAGTGGACTAGGTCATTAACTCTCTGCATCTGATACTTTTAAAAAGCAAACAAACAAGACACCAAAAAACACAACAGTTTAAACTCCCGTACTACATGACAAACAGGACAGCACTGTCAAAGCTGCCAAATTTCACCCTCGTTAGAGGATCCTGGCACAGTTACTCAGAGACACCAGTACTTTTTACCAACATACTACGTGAATATTACATGCTACATAGGGGGGTGAGGAAGGAGACCAAGATGTACAGTCAGTTAATAACCACCCAAAGCTACATCGATCAGGACACCTTTTGTTGACTGACTGTCCAAGATGCTTTCAGCATCTGTTTCTAGTCCACGATAGTGAGGTCATTCTTTGAATTAAGGGTATTTGCTTTATTCTTTTAAATCTACATATAGAACTAGATCTACCATACACCCTCCCAGTATTCCCTCATGACACATTTTGGCATAGATCTAGTTTTGTTCTATTACAAACCTCAAAATTGCCCCTGAAAGGGCCTCTGAATGATGTTCCATCCAATCCCGATGAAATGTAACGGATGTGAGGGTAGCCCGCCATGTCTGGTACCTATTCAAACAGCAGATGTTAAGTTAAACCTATTCAGAACAGTTTCAGAATTTTACTGTTCACTTTGTAAAATTTAAGATCCTTTTCCTTTGTTGAATCACTTATTTTACTCCTCAGCTCAAGCATACAATTACAACCGACAGCATAACACACCAGCACTCTGAGCTCTCTGGATACGACCAGAAACAGAACTGAATTGAGACTAGATCCTCTATTATAAACTCTTCATATCTGCATTATATATTTCTTGGTGTTGTTTGCCAACTTGCAAAATCTCCACCTGCTTTGTATACACGCACCATAAAATATCTACCTGTATTTGTAAATAAACACCCTAAAACTATGCATGAAGTTACCAGAAAAACTTGCTGTAGATGCTCAAGCATAAGGTTTTGGATACCATGGGAGAAACAAGGCTCATGGCTGTTTTTCCAGACAGAACAATCTCCTTACCTCACCACCCAAGACAACTGAACATTTTTATATCCACTTCAAATGCATAAGCAGATAAAAGAAACATCTAAAAGTTGCATAAATCTGATCATCTAAAGTCACAGGCTTTTCTACATACACTATGTTCACACATCCTCTGACTTCCTTGCAGATTTAGAGACACAAAAGCAGTGTACAAAATACCTTTTTCACTGAATAGTATTCAGTGGTTTGCCCTACAGGTACTTCAAACAGTGGTGCTTTTCATACAGAAAAGCAGAAAGGTAGCTGAAATAGCAAGAATCACCTTCACAGCAAGGCTCCTTAGCTGCATGTTGCCCCCCACATGACAAGTGAGCAATGGTGTTGACTTTTTATCAGAAATATACCAGCAGCAATTTTTAATAAAAAAGTGAAAAACCCAGAATGATCAGCAGAATCAATTTACTTAAAACATGTAGAGTGCACCGATATGAAGGCTGTAAGCAGCAGCTCATTTGGAAAGAACATGTATTTCGGAAGTGCTGTCTTCCTTTCTGTGCTATCTGTTAGCAACACCCCCACTGCTGTACATCATGACTCAAAACTCATCTCAAGACTGTCGACAAATAAGAATAATATATGGGATGTCTGATAAGTCAGATACTTATGTGACTTCCCTGATTTTCAGCAGACACTTCTAAGCTTAACATATACAAAGGTGTAGAACTGAATTAATGCATTTTACAAAAGCATGGGTCTAGGAAATGTTACTCATACAACACTGACAGACTGATACACCACCATTTATGTTTTTCAAATCTAGTTTGGTAACTAGAAGCTGGTGGATAGCAAAAATTTCTAAACAAAATGAGTTAAGGCAGAGAAAAGAAACCCAGAATGACTACTCCAAGTTGTTTATACAGTGCTTACTAAATAACAACCAGAGTGCCAATACAAGACACAAATACAGCCACAACATCAATTTTGTTTTGTTTGTTTAAGACAAGCCTGAATAATAGAAACTTTCAGTGTATTTCCAGAATCCTAATACAGGAGGTGCCTCTCTTGTAAGTTATTTCAGTATCTCTTGGTGTGGCTTCTGTGAAGTAGTAATTAGAATTGGAGATAGGAAACAAGCAAGACAGGATGACTGATGTCAAGTCTAACACCATAAGAAGTTAAGATCTAAGTTGTCGTGCAATATACAGAATGAATTTACAAAGGTTCTGTATTAATGTGTGGAGTTCACTGGGGCTGCAAATACAGAATTTTATATCACAAGATCTCTGTATTCATCTGCATACCTAAACATTTCATGCACGTGTACTGTCTGTTACGCAGGTCTTACCATTCCACAACATAAACTGTGGACTTGACAAAAGAATTTGTGATGCTGCATTAAAAGTTACAATCAATTGTAAAAAAAATACATTGTAAGAAATCTGTCAGATTTCTTAATTCTCCTTTGTCTTCTGTTTACAGAAGATGCACTTGAAGAACTAACTCACTCTTCCACACTATGATTATACTTGCTGTCTCTGTTTTTAACTAGGCACAGACCTGTTTGGCATCAACTGCAAGTTTCTACTGTCTGTTACCACATTGTAAATAAGTTTGCTCCCCTTACAGGAAAGAAAATCCCCAACAAAACCTAATCCACACCTCAGGATTGCCTTTCCCTCCTCATTTTCTTGATGCACCATTTGAAAACAGTTTGCTTAAAAAAAAAATTAAAAAATTACCTTATACACAGATATGGAATCATTACAGGCACTGCAAAGTCAAAAGGAGTTTCAGATCCCTCTGAAGTAGCACAGTATGGCAACCCCCACTAACCCTACAGAACTGCGTATACAAACACTGAAGTGCTTGGGGCACAAACTGAGACATCACAGTCTCAAATTACCTCTGCCCCTTGACCACTCTGAAGTTTCTGGTTCTTAGCACAAACATTTAAGCACAATAAGTAGGACTTCATATATTAGGTCAAATCAGTGAGGTGGGAGATTCTCAGTGAATGAATTTTTACAAAGCCAAACACACTATGCTGTACAAAAGGCCTTTGTTCCCCCCGGTGCTGCAGTAGTGACTGCTCCAATTACCTCAAAGGTCAGAGCTTGCCAGCTGGAGTGATATGTCAGGTTTCCCAATCAGAATGGATTCTGCTACTAGAAACTATTTGAGAAGCCTACTAACGTTAATTTTACCGCAATAAAACCGAGTAAAAATTCCTCAGAGCACAAACTGCAACAAACAACTAAACATACACAACAGAAGTGTTGGGTGGGACACAATACATCCTGACACTAAGCAATATGCCCTGACATTAACCTGATAGGGAACAGCACAACATCTCTACACAGTTATCTGAACGTGTTACATACAGGCTCTTGTATGGAACATCCTGAAAGAGCAGCTTACATTTCTGGCCAAGTAAAACATTGTATTTTGAAGCAGTCATCTCAATAAGAAGAAATAAGCTGTTTTATATCTGCAGAATAAGCAGTCTGCTAGTGTAGCAAAATTTTAGCTAATCACATTTGTGCCTACAAGCTGGAAGAAAGAACAATAATGCACAACTGAGAATAGCCTCACCACTGTCCATTGAACAGTTAGCATCAAGCTTAAAATGAAGAGAGAAGATTTCTGCTCCCCTGAAACAGCTTCAGGAAAGCTGAGCACAAATGGAAGTGAGCTTTCATTAAATGTTGAAATTTAACTTAAGAATGAAAGACTTGAAGCTAATACCAACCTATGCTAAGTGCTTTTATTTTTGCTTTTGGATACAGACAAATTACAATATATGCTTTAAAGCAGTATACTCTGAATCTGCAAACTTCAGTACTAGTTTGCCAAGAACTGTTTCCTGTAGAGTAAGTATCATTTGTCTCTAGTTTTGTCCCTTCTATTGACATTTTCTACTACCTACAAAAATTCACAGCAACTTGAAAATTCAAGGTCAACTCTGAACCATCTGTTACACAAACATTCTGAAACAGTTAAAAATAATTACCCTACAAGAACGTTTTTCTTGCTATCCTGCTTTCCATTATTACAGGATTCTTCTGCCTTTCTGTTGCCCATGTCAGTGATTTTCACTTTGTATTGCATTTACCTTGCCCATCCCAACCTTTCATTCAATGGTTTACATTAAACATGACTTTCATACTTTTAAAAACGAATCAGAATGCATTTATCCAGTTAACTGCTTGGATACATTCAAAAAGAAGTAAAGCTGATCAATTAATACCTTAAGCCAAATTCAAACACAGAGAAGTTGCAGTTTTCGTATAGACTCTGTGGGAATGAACATTGAATACATGCTGCGTAGCTAAAGGCCTAACTATCTGTGCCCAAGGGTGACATAATATGAATGCTCCTTGATACTCTACGCAAAAAAATGAAGAGCATTATTTCATGTTTATATTAAGAAAATAAGTAGCAGCTGTAGAACAAAGTTCCATTTTTCTTATTTGGAAAATAAACAGTTAAATTTGTTGCAGATAATCAAGGCTATTTTAAACCTACGGTTCCCTGTTGCCACTGCTGAAATGCACCACCACCCCTCACTGGGGGTGAGTCTTTAGGTGTATTTGCTTTAGGTGTATTTGCTATATAGGGAACATGGAAAACTTGACACTATCATGTTAAAAACCTCTTCTGATTTCTGAATGAATTCTGAGAATAGCTATAACCATGCTGTTCAGTTTTGTTCTAAAGCATGTTTCCTCCTGTCGTCAAATGTTTTAAAAATATTTGGGGAAGATGCAGGAGGAGTGCTGACTGCCTCCTTTGGAGAGCACAACAAAGTACACGGCAAGGATGAAACGTCTGTGTCACTCCACATACTCTTCTAGTATTTCTTGTTTCTGGAAAACATGAAAGACTGTATAGACAGCTGTATAGAGGAGGAATCATTTCAGGGTTTCCTCAGGCCAAATGTAGAAGCATCTTCTTGAGCTACTTTCTGGACTTCTTTCCTTCCAGATCTCACTACAAAGTTTGATGCCTTCCCCCCCCCCCCCTTACACCACACAGAAAATTGAATTCTCCCTGGATACGAGGTACAGGCATACAGGTGGTTTGGTTAACCAGAATTATGGCTGGGATACAGTTCATTATGATAAATGAACTACATTCACTTTAACATCCACCCCAGCTTATTAAATTATGGAAGTTCCCATCCCGACAACCCAGATGTGCCAACTGGTGCTGAGAACTCTGAAGTCTAAGAGTCTTTCATCAACAGTGCCAAACGAGCAGTGACAGTCATTCCGACTGGCATCTGACAACATGCAACAGCACCAGGAAAGAACAGAGGAACAGATGCAGCCTGTGTCTCTCTTGTCTGGTGCTACATTATGATACACCTGGATTTGCAGCTGATTCTTCCTAAAAATGTTGAGAACATTTGAAGAGTAGTTATTTGCCCAGAATGGAATCAGTCATAAAAATCACACTGACAAAAGCTTTTTCCTCAGCCCATGTGACATTAAGGCAGCAACGATGGGAACACACTCTATTCTAAGCCAGAGTCACAACAAAGTAATTTCATTAACTCAAGGAGAGAAGCAGCCTCATTCTTGTCTAGATAGATAAGCAGCTCTTCTAAACGTCTTTGAATCTAGGATTCCTTCTGAAGCAACACTTCAACAAGTAAAAACGCCTCCAGTAAGATAACAGAGGGTGATGGAAACAAAATCTCCTTTTCTATTCCGACTATCAGAGTTGCTGAATGATAATCATCTCCCCTAATGCATTTTTATTGTTTTGTCTTCCTGAGGATTATAACTGCAGTCTACATTCAAGTACAGACTAGATGAAAATTAGATTATCTGCATCCAATTAAAATCTGGGTACTGGTGTCATTATAGCCCAGGTAATCCATTACGTGCTTTATGGTCAGATGCTAGTTTGAGAGGGATTCTAACCACAGTTCAACCTGTCTTTCCCTGCCCCAATTTCTACAGTTACAGTGAAGAGATCCTGGTGACAGCAGCATTCTAATCCGTTGCTCTTTAATAAAAACTAAAATGGCACTTTTGGTTGATATCCAGTTATCTTTTTTACATGAAAAAGCATCACAGTACTTGCTCCATATTCAGTAGAGTTATTTTTGCTGACAGGTCTCCTGTACTCTCACATACATGTAACTGAAGAAATCTTTGGATTTCATTATTGCCATAGAAGGGGCAGGACTACCAGAAGGCATTTGTATATAGAATGTGTTCAGAGCATTACAACTGTAATGCTCTAACCTGTCTGTTATTCTTCTACTGTTTAATCTGAATACATTTCAAATTAGTCAGAACATAACTTCAAAGCCTGACACACAATCTGATTGCAGCAGAGTTCAAAATAAATCCCAAACATTCAAGTACGGCTTACTAATGTCTACATACTGCAAAGCATGTCAGTACAATGTGTACAAAACCTCAAAATATAAACAACTTCAATTCTACTTCATCCAGAGATTCATGATTGACTTATGAGGATCAGATATCCCTACAGAAATACAGGCACAAGTTTTTGTAGAGCTGAAGAATCCTACTTTGTCTGACATAACAGTTAGTAATAGCAGCTATTTGGCAAGATTCCCCAAACTATTTTATCAGACATTCAGCAGAAGCTTCTAAATATGCTTTCTTCCATTCTGTTGCTAACAAGATGAACAGGAGGGGACCTAACTACTTATTTATGTAGCATTTCAGTTGTAAGCATACTTCTATGAAGGTTCAAATATGGCAAAAGTTCTTCAACACACTAACATGAGGATGAACTGAACTCTCAAGTTTCTAGAAGTTTCAGAGGAATAGTGGCAATAGGTATCATAACTGGCTTATTAGCCCTGACAGAAGGTGAGATAAAACAGGCGTATGTTTAACTTGCTGCCTCCTGATGCAATCACAGTTCACTGAACCACTACAAGGGCCCTTTCTCACTGAGGATCTCTAAAGTAACTGATGTTATCTGTTACAGAACACGACACGAAATAAACGTCAGAGACGAACTCTTTGGCCACATGAAAAAACAGAAGAATGCAGAAAAACTATAATCTGCATAGGTGATGCACAGGAGGCAAGGTTATACAATAAGAATTTTATTGGCTACACTAGAGTACTGAATTCTAAGAGTGCTCTAGAAGGTCTACACTAAGTATAGAAGTTGTGCATGAATGAATTACAAGCCTGACAGATAGTAGGGAAGTACTTGAGGATTATGTTAGTTAAGATGCAAAGAGCAAGCATTATAAGAACAGACTACAAAGAGACAGCAATTAAAGTACTGGTTCTAAATGTACAATTCAATACCTACATGTCAGTTCTGGCCTCTAACAGAGGTTTTGAATGGACAAGTCTTGCAAGTTGATTTTTAATTACAAGTTTAGCATCTGTCTATAGCTGAGCCCACAATTTTTATTAGATAATCTATCTTAGAGAGGATGAAATAACATGTGTTAGCCACACAGAATACCACACAAAAACTAAACACACTTGGTTCTTCTACATTTCTTTGTGAATTTGCATTAAAGAAAATTAAGAATATTTTACAAAAACCTACAAACATCCTTTCAAGGCTAATAGCCTACAAAGTCACAAGATAAGCAGATTCTATGATTTTCCTTAGTTTTCTTCTGTAGATTAAACAAAGGTATGTGGGAATAATTCACCGTCGCGCTTCATTTTGCTTGTAACCCATCCTTCATGCGACAAAATTGTACTACTTTGTCATTTGGAATAAGGTTGATGAATACCAATTATTATTCAAAACCAACCAAATCTCTAGACAGAATTCCAGCTGTATATACAGAGCTTCAAATTAAATAAAGCCCCAGCGCCAATCCTTACGCACTGGAAGGACAGCTGGTACCTTTAACAACCTAAAACTCATTGAAAAACATAAATTTTAAAAATCAGATGCAGAGGGTCAATGCAGTGTAATGCATGTGACAATTTAATTCAAATGTTTCATTTTACAAGAGCTGAAGTTAGAAATGTTAGTGTTCTGAACTATTTCCTCCAATTAGACATGAGCATGCTCTTCTAGCTCCCTATTTGGGAGCTACACAAAAACCCCAGATTATTTTCATCGTTAGGTTAACCACTAACTTTTGCAACAATGTATACATGCCTAATTCAATACAGTAAACTCTTAAATAATTTTCCTGACAAAATAATTATGATGACCAATGATCATGATTTTTCAGAAGCCATCTCCTTACCATTAGAGGAAGAGCCCCTATTTGCAAGTGATGAAGTCGAGGAGGTGCATGGTAGTGGGCCAAGTGAGGATGCAAGGGCCCTGGAGGGTAAGTAGCTGCAGTCACACCAGCTTCAATTCCCAGTTCCCTGTCACATGAATGAAAGTGGCATTACAGTAAAGGTACATCTTACCTCCAAAACAACTCCATTGCTTTGGATAGCATAAACCACAGCACAACTATCATAAACTGTACAGTAATGTTTTTTTCTTAAACTTTGCTAAACGTATTTGTAATCCTTCCATTACTAAAAACAGTTTTTAAACCAGATACGACAATTTAGTATGATAAATCAATAGAAGTAACTACAAATTTATTGTGCTGAGCAGTACCAGCATGGATTCTTTCTCTGCAGTTCAACATGCAGCGGAACAGAAGCTGTCACCCTTGCACCTCTTCCCTGATGGTGCAAAAGATCTTGTCTCCATATAAATACATAGCAGAACTTAAATCTAATCTTCAGGAGTAGGCATGATGTAAGTAAATAAGTTAAGTAAGCTCAGATACAGATGAGAAACAAATGAGCTTTTAACTCAAATCCAAACCTTATTCTGCAATGAACATGTAAGAATTGTATTCAGCAATATTTTGTTTGCTTACTGTAAAATCAGTTCCTGAAATAACTACCTACCATAAGTTCCACTTAAAAAGCAACGGATAAGAAGCCTTAAAAATATGTTTAATATATTGAGTGCTGAAAGCAATATTTCAAAGCCACACCAATACTTATGAATTTAAAATAACAGGTGCAAACAGCATTTTTTAAAGTCACAGCCAGCATTATCAGCAGGTCTGTTGTCCTGAGTCCCAAAGCACTAAAATAGGATCTGATTACTAACCAGGCAGACCTCTCTGGAGCTTGTCGAGGATGAGAAGACATTGTCTGAGGCACATGAATGTGATGCCCGTGACCGTAATTTGGATGCATTCTGTGAGGATGCGGAGGAGGTCGTTCATGAGCACGTCTAAACAACATGAAACAGCAACAGTTAATTTAACGTACTTGTTAGCATTGAGAAAGTAACATTCATAATCAGTGTTACAGCCTGAATGACTTGAAAAAAAGTACATAAAACATACCCATTAAAAGTTTGGGGGATTTTAATTTATAACTGAAGTTAGATGTTCATTTCATACTCAAATATGAAATTGATCGTGTGGTTTCAGATATAGGGCAATACACTGGGATGTACATCAAACCACAAACTACTGTGATCTGGTCTTCACCTGGCTGACAATCACAACAAGACTGCCAGTGTTTAATCCTAATCTCAAACGGCAGAATGGGAAAGGAGTGCAAGTGAGCATGCACATAACGGTCAGATCAAGGTTAGGAATCATCCATGGCAAGGCTAGGGGACCACATCCTTTTTCTATTTTTAGTAGAACTAAACTTGTAAAAATCATTAGAGGAAAAATGAATACACTAATCAGAGATCACTTGCCTTGAAATGCATTCACCTCGTAGTTCAAGAAATAAGAGCACACAGTGTTCTTTCATGCCAGGTGGTACAGAACAACCATAGTTTTGGACAATACTGCTGCAGAAAACCTGATGGCTGATTCCTGTTACTTTACCATTTCCCACTTCCAAAAAGATTGGTATTTTTCTTTCCTTCGCATTCAATGCAGAAAATAGATACCATAAGTTGCTCCAAAAGTAATGCCTCCTATTTGTTTCCATGAATACTATACCAAATACGAAGAGTATAATAACACTGTTTGATACAGCAAATTCTCAGCTACAGAACACTCTTTTTCACAATAGTCACCACCACTAGCTGTGCATTTTCAGCAGCAATGAACAAGAGTCTGCATATTGTGCTCATAAAAATCTGCATGGCCATTCAGAACGTGTTTTGCCTTTCATGTCACTGTCACCACTGCTAAAATGCACCACCACCCCTCACTGTGCTCACATCACTATTTGGTCAACATTCAGCAAGCATCAATGAATGTCAGTGGGTGCCATTTCTTCCACATGGAGGAACTCAATCCCAGCCCTTTGCTCCATCCGCACTCCCATGTCAGACACCATGGTGTCAGAGTGCCCCTCTGCTGCCATCTGTCACACGACAACAGCATGGGATGAAAGATTGGTGGGAAAGTTCAACCTCTACTGCCATACCATCAACATCTGCCTCTGCCATCATGGGCCAACAGAATAAAATAGGAGGTGTTACTTTCAGAGCAGCCCTCATATATTTTTATTCAGCTTAGAGACTTGGATTTTATTAAGAGCAGTGGACTGCGTTCAGATTCAGTCACACTGTAACCTTTTGGACAGAGCAGATTAGACATCTGGTATACCTACAGAGCTAGAGAAGTAAGAAGTTATTTATGGCATACTATTCTAACCACTGTAAATTGACACTCCTCCAGAGAAGCTTCATATAAATTATGTTAGAAGCATTAGTTTCCTGCAAATGGTACGTACCAATGTGGGAACAGAACAATGGGCAAGCCCCACTCTTAGTCTCACCTCCCTTCCGTTTATTTAATAAGTATGGGAAAAATTTGGAGCAACATATTTTAACAAAGATCTTAAACAGAAATGCTGCATGGTACACACGTGCAATGCACCACTATACACTGTGCCTTCTGCACATTTTGCAGCTGATCCCCTGACCCAGAGGAAGTTAAGGCTGTCACAGCCAACATCTGAGACATGACAGTGAGGATTCTACCCACTCTCTACCTGCAATCCCAAACAAGTCCATTACCACCAGAAGGTACACAAGCTAGAAGGCTATCCCATATGCTATTTCTAGAAATGTAAGATGAAATCCTAAGGACTCTACAATACCCTGAGATAAAGAACTGAAGGAATTCCAATTCTGCTATCACAAAGTTTCCAGAACTGAGAATGTGTTATCACTCCTGTTTTTCCTTAAAACTCTCTCATTTTTACTGGATTGTGTGTTCCAAAATTAATTTTTGGGTATGACTGTATAATCACAGGCACACACAAGCAGTATTCTTCTGTGTTTAAGGCTGGGTATTTAGAGGTTACGTCATTTGCGTAACAGCTAACAAAAGAACAGGTCCAGGTTCAAAGAGACCAAAATTGCAACAATTGAGAAAGCAGGGTAATATTTGGCTTGTCTAGAAAAATAAAAACACATCCATCATGCCACTGTCAGAGTTACCACCTACTGGGTTTTGTTTTGTTAAGCATCTGGAAACTACCTCAAAAGCTGCAGTTAAAACAAACTTTTGTTTCAGCATTAACTTCTAAATCAGTTCTGTGCTTGTTTCCAGTAGAATTTATGTTAGGAGAAACAACTAGAGAGCTCATTCTTGAAACACTCTTAGATATCTGAAAACATTATCTCTAAAATTAAAATAACTTCAGTTACATTGTGATTGAATTACAAGCCAGTACTGACCCCATTACTGATGATACTAGTGTCACAGTTCTAGTTTAGCAACAGTAATTTCTCCTATACAGTATCACCAAAGCTACATCTCAGCATTGGTCAAGTTCTCATAAGCATTATTCAGTCTCTTCTTTTTCTTCTGAAGACATATAGGTGTAATAAAGGTAGGTAGGGAGGTATCTAAGATTAAATCTTTATTAAACTTGGTAAATCATCTCTTATAAGTTGTTCATTTTCTTTTAATGCATTAGTTGTATGTGAAGAATCTTAACACTATCAACAAGGCAAATGACACTTTGAATAAATGTATTTGGAAGGAGCTTATGATGTACTTCCTAGGCTGTTCAGTTATAAAAAAAAAAAAGAATTCCAGCCTGTTATCTGGAGGATAACTAATGGGCAAGAGAAACATAAGCTTCACTTCTCTTCTATGCCCCATTCACTGGGCTTCTTGCCTCACCTGTAGACACTGTTGAGAGAAGTCATGGAACAAGTTCAGTCTTAATGCTCAGCGATGGCATGTAAAGACACCTCTTACCATGGTTTAATACTAACAGTTCCTAGCCATGCAATTACAATTTGAGATTCACATGCAGTATTTTACAAACCTGAGAGAAACGAATTATATGTTTAGATATTGTTCTGAGTACATTTGTGACATACGTTGGGTGTTGCATCATTCTTCTTCTCTGGACTTCCATCCGCTGGATCACTTCATGAGCATGAAGCCTCTGTGCTGGAGGTGCTGTTGCAGGGATGTGATGGGAGATAGCCTGGTGTGTTGCTGGAAGATGCTGTGGGATCGGAGCGGCTGCATTGGCTAAAGGATGAGTTGGTGGTGGAGGTGGAACAGGATGAGAAGATGCATGAGAGGAGATTGAAGGATGGAAGGGATGCACTGGATGAGGGATAACATAATCTACTTGAGGTGGAGGTTGTGGCTGAGGAGGAGGATTTCCATGAGAATGGGGACATGCAGAAGCTTGGTGATGAAGAGGTCTGGTCAACGAAGCATCTGCAATGAAAAAATCAGCAACTTTTAATCCTGTCAATAACAGTTTCAGGACTAAATTTGTAAAAACAGTATCTTCACACAAGTGCTTCAATATTATTACACCAACATAACAGTGGCAACATGAGAATATGTGATTTCAGTGATACATCCTACAAGCCCACACTTTCTAATGTTACTCCACTTGCTAATGTTGGTAAAAAGTATCTATCTGTGATAAACACTAAAAGGGTATGGTGAGAATTTTTACTTCATTTTTTAAAATACTCTGGTTCCTCCCCCTCAAGTCCACTAATAAAACAAAAGAAATAAAGGAGTTGGCTGAGTCTGCTCAAGCCAATCTTGTTGGAGACTGAGGGGAAGAAGATTCAAGGAAAAAATATAAAGGTATTTCTAAAATACAAATAATTACTTTCATAGGAAATACATTGTTTGAAGTCTGAGTATTAAGAAGACCTGCCACTCAAAAATTACTTCCAAAAGACAATGTTTTAACTTCTCCTTGGTTCTATTCAATTTCTCTATGTAAGTTTAACTCAGTTTTAAGATCAAAGTAAGCAGATAGTAAAACTTAAAATGTTGTTGGGAAAGCTTACTTTCCTTCTTCCCCTAGATACCCAGTACTTACAAGGAGAATGCATATAATGCCGACAGGAAGAAAGTGATGCCTGAGGAGGAGGTTGGGGCTGTGGCTGCGCAACCATACTTGATCCATATCCATCTATTGTTATTGATTGGCTTGGACCGGCACCAGCCTGATGCCCATAAATTGCAGTTCGAGATGAAGAACCAGGACAGCAGGGGTCAAAAGCAGATGTTCCATGAAAAGCACCACTTCCATGACTTCTTATACCATTGCTGCTTAAGTCTACTGGCAAAGCCTGCTGCATAAACAAACCATCTTTTTTCAAGCAATTCTTCAGACAGTGAAAACAAAGTTATGTTTTAAGACTTAATTCTGGAACATTCTTTAGATATGGTTAGCATTTCTTATTCCTAAATTCTTGAATCTGACAAAAGAGATTGAACTCGTTATACCGTAATGTGTAAAAATACAAAAAGCCCTACGATAGATAAATTGGCAAGTACGTGGGAGTTGCATGCATTAAATTATTTGTGGGCAAATAACAAGCTTTAGCACTCTTAGTTGTGCCTAATGTATTACTTAAAAGCACAGAACAGAATGATAGTTGCACACATTGTAAAAAACAATACTGTGCAAACACAAATTTAGAATCTTTCTGTTTTAGAGCTGTGATTTTAGTTGAAGTCTTAAAAAATTATTTTAGAAAAGCAACTTTTGCTTTTATAAATAATATTAACGGAATAAACATTCAAATCTAAAGCAGCGCAGTTACTGACAAAACTACTATGATCTACATGGTATATTTCGAGGTATTTATAGTTGTTTTGCTATTTAAGCAAAACAAAATAATATAATCTTAAAGTCATCAAGAGAACATCAGTTGTCAATGATTGCTTGTTGGGTTATGACTTTGTTAAATTTCAATTTGTGTCCATATAGTAAACTCAATTTTTCCTTTTACTTCTATAATGTCTGCTACAGAACACGAAAATAATCCACAATTCTGCATCCTATTCTAGTCTTTCATACTTAAAAGAAAACTTGAAATCACAAGGAAAGAGTTACAAAAATTAAGCATGCCTGGTCATGGTAACTGGTGCCAGAACTGCTGCTTGTTCCACAAGGTGCAGGCACTGGAGGAGGCCTTTCAACGGGGCAGCTGGAGTCACTGAATGAAGGAGACAGGGGAACAGCTGGGTGAGGGTTGTGGTGGTGATGGTGGTGGTGTTGAAAGTGGTGGCCATGCTGCTGAAAGCAGCTTGTATGTGGATGCCCCAATGCATGATGATTCTGTGAAGATCCTCCACATGGAGAATGCTGAGGGCAGCACGACGGTAACCTTGGCATGGCTGGAGGGCCAGTTTCCAGTGTTGTATTAGATGCAGTTCTTCTTGTATCATCTTGAAATTAAAGAAAGTTAACATTGAAGAAATTAGTGAAGCTGATCACCGTAAACCAATGCCTGAAATTAATAAGACTGTACTTCATGATTAAATAATTAACTGATTGAAAAACAGATCTAGACTAAAACAAAACAAACTGGATTAAGAAAAATAAAGAAAAGAGTATTTAGCTACGCCTGCCAAATGAACCAAAAATGAATGGTTCAGGTGGATGTACTCAAGGGAATGACTACTGGAAGTAAACTGACACTTGCCTTACTATTCCTATAGATTAAGGCATGTTATTAGTAGGGACAGGAGGAAAGATTGTCCCTGTGGCTAATGTGGACAGATCTGTTTTGATTGATCCAGAGTCATCAAATTCCTGTGCAAATGTGGTTAGTTCTTTTTTTTTTTTTTTTTAAATATTATCTGACTTGCAGAAAAGGGAAGAGTACCCACGTCTCTGCGATGTTTCAAGTGCTATGCATACAAACAGCTCTCTTATAGATCAGTATCTACATAGATTTATATAGATTATATATTTACATGCTTTCAGCAAGCAATCAACAGGTTCAAGGAATTTAAACACATCCCTCTCTTCCTTGCAGCACACATTTAAAAAAAAACCCTATAAAACACTGCAATGGAAGATTCCATTCACAGTTAAGCCATCCCAGTGAGTGAGAGCAGAATGCTCCTGCGCGACCTCATTTATTTTTGGGAGAAATCAATTATCTTTTTCAGATGCTTTTCCTCTCAGCTTTGCACAGTCAATCTAACCAATCTCAGCTTTTCATTGTTATCTGTTTAACCTCCTCTACCTCTCTTGTGCAGGTGGGCAATAATCAGTTTAGGAATCTCCCTTATTCTGTACCTCCAGCTGAAGTACCAGCAGTGCTGCTGTTGGGAAGACTAGTTGTCGTCTCTGGTGCTGCAGAGGGCTGGCTGTTGGAGACGTTCGGAGCTGCATCAGAGGCCTGCTCTGAGGTAGACATACTAGAACTGTTACTGGAAGCAGAACTCACAACCTGGGGCTCCACTCTGGCTGATGTGGTTGGCACAACTGTTGGCTCTAGCAGAAAAACAAAAGTTCTCATGCTTTAAAAGTTGTTAGTTCTTCTTAATTAGTGTTTTTGCAGGTTTTTAATTTTACAATACATGCTAGTCTTGCCAGATGCTGAGAAAGTCAGAACACATAAATCAGGATAAAATACGGAAGCTAATTGTTTCACTTGTGCGAGAAAAAAAATCCTATTTTTGAAACAAACTCAAGAGCTAATACAAAATCAGTTCTCAAAACAAATCTGCCATAGCAAGTTTTATTTACTGAATAAATAAAATGCTTGCTCGTATATTTGCTGAAGTCTTCCATAAACAACAGGCAAACTGTTCTCTGATTAAGTATTACCCTGACAATCTTTCAGTGCCTACAAAGCACTGGAAGACTTTCAGATAACTAACCAAGGTCATAACGTATCTGAACTGCTTTACAAGCTTCAGCCACTCCAGATGCACAGTATTACAGGCCATAGCAAGATAAAGTTGGTTTCTAGTCTCAACACACATTAAGCAGATTCATTAAACATTATTTGAAACTTCAGTTGTTTGTTTTGCAGATTGTAAAGGAAATACTTGGCAATATATTTCATGGGATCCAGGGAAATACACTATGCACTTGATAAATTTTGGTCTCTATTACACAACTGTGAACAGGCTAAATTTTGAAAAGATATTTGGTGGCATAATTCAGATTTAGTTTTAAAAAATTTGCCTTTGACTACAGTTGAAATGTCTCCCTAATTACAGACAAAGGAATGACATGACTAGATGCCATTGTAGATGACAATACAAGATGCCATTGAAGGTAAGATCAGCAGCTTTTTTTTTTTTAGTAAAAATGTCTGCATGGATATAATAAAGACACAAAATACTTCTTTGACACAAAATCTTGAAGTAAAATATGACTCGTATTCAAGATTTCTCCTAGATCTATTAAGTATATCAGCAACTCAGCATGGAAGGGAATAAACATCTCTCTTCTTGCAGAGTTTTCCAACTCATCTCATTAAAAAACCCATCATTTGCCATCTACACTTAAATCCCTCTAGAGTTGTATGTGACATTCCAATACATTGATTTTATTTAAAGAATATGTAATATTGTTTACATAATACTGTTTAAATTCTGTTTCACTGTTGGCTTTCTTTCCTCGGGACACATGCAGTCTAACACTGACATGCGATCACATCGTACATGAGACTGGGCACTAAGCATTCAGAAAGCAGTCCTACAGACACGCAACTCATCAAAACACATCAAAAAATCAAGGCATCGTAAAGAACAGTACGTTGCCAGATGCTAGCTTCTGACACATTCAGAGATGGAACTACAACAAGACAAAACTTCTGTTAAAATTTACAGTAATATGTACTCCCTTCCAAATGACCATCACCATTGCACACGTGAGATTTAGCCTTCTTCTGCAGCTTTTGACAAAGCCTGGAAATTGCTCTTATGATTTTCAGCATCACTGAGTTTGAATGCCAGTAGGGTCTAATAGTAGGAAACAATGACAGGTTACGGTTTCAGAAACCTAGCTTGTTTTACTGGTCTTGTTCTTTTTAAGTATTTTTTACTCCAAACAGTAACCACTCCAAAGCACTAGCACGGATAGTTTTTCCTTTTATGATGCTGTAGTGAAGTAACTGTGTATTTTTAAAGTAGTAGTTCCAACCTGTTCTGTAATTTCTGTCTGGTGAGTCACCTCTCAGACACACACCCAAGTCGGTTTTTAGAAGAAAAGCAGACCTAGCAGATCGACTGGAATGGCTAAACTTCTAAAATTAAAAGTTGCAAGATTTTCTGACAGGCGAAGAAATCAGTTCGTACAGAACTGACTTTTCCACAAAATGGTACGTTAGAGTTAATACAATTAATTCCACTCCCCTTAAACTGATCATCCTGCTTCTGAAAAAGGAAGACACTTCTCAGACCAATGTGACTTACCATCTTCATCCACCGTCAGGTCCACCACTTCCGCCGCGTTCTGTCTCAGGGGCTGTATGACTGTGGAAATCCTGCTGCGGTTCCGCTGTTCTGGAGGCCGAGCAGCATGTGTACTAGAGCTTTGTCCCCAGTGAGATCTTGAGTGTCCAAGTGATGAACGAGACCTTAAAAAAGGTGTTACCTTAAGTACTGACCTAAATCTTGCCTTTATTTTTTTCTCCTCCTCACTGTTTCAGAAGCTATTTAATTTTTCCTTTTTTAATAACAGAAAATCGTTTTATGTCAAAATACACATTTAGTGAATACGGAGTGGCAGAGTGCTTAAGAATGTTATTGCAGCCTTTACTAGAGAACATAGCTGAAAATATCCAACATGTAGAGTTTAGAAGTCTTTAATATTTCTGTGTTCCTATGAAACAAATACAGGATTTTTTCAAAATCACTTAAACCCAACATCAGTCATGCAGTAACTATACCTGATGTTATGTTCATTTTGCTAGAGAACATGAAGAGTCTCTGAATTCTACACCATTCCTACACAGTCTGAAATAGCAGATCTATGAATGCTAACAGAAGGGTAAAGACTATACAAATCTCTAAATACTGAGTTTGTGACAGTGTTTTCAGAGAATGATTTCTAAACTTTAAAGTCCGGGCATTATCTTGTGAATATTGCTTCTCTTGTCTCTTCTAAGGATAAGCACAGCTTTGTGTGACACTTAATGGAGCTCAAGTGAAACATAGCTTGAAAAAAGGAAATCCTAAGTCTGTACCATACCTAAAGAAATGGATGATTTTGTTTCAGTAGAGTAACAGCATCCATTCTATTCAATTTAGTCATGCAAATCTAAATGCTCAAAGCAATGATACTTTGAAGTTTAAGCTAAGAGACTACTATCTTTAATTAACAGAAGGATATTTTACTGTATGTATCATATTTACCACTGACTCTCCCATACATGTCAAATAGCTCAATTTTCCAATTTGGAAAAACAACGTACTCAGACTTCAGTAATTCAGAAGGGGAAAATGTGAAGAAAAGGTAATGACTTCACTAAAAACAAACAAAACCCACTGCACAAATCACCATGGAGTTCAGTCAACATTTCTATTCTGCCTGTATTGCTTTCATCCCTGTGTAACTGGCTAACAAAGGAGATCAGTGTATTTTCCCATAGCGCAAAAACCTTGCTTGCTACTGTCTTCTCAGCTGGCTCACATTTCAATTGCACTTCAACAGCCACTGTAATTTAAAGATCAGGTTGGTTCAAAAAAAAATCACGTTCTCTTCAAGTTTGCATTCAGTGGAAGTCTCAATTGATTTGCATGTGCTTTCTGCGTGTCCTACTGACATTCCAGAAGGAAATTTACCTCCCAAGTCCTTTTAAATGCTTTACCATTTACTCCAGA
Source organism: Penelope pileata (assembly GCA_013396635.1). Lineage (NCBI taxonomy): Eukaryota > Metazoa > Chordata > Aves > Galliformes > Cracidae > Penelope > Penelope pileata. Next base: position 3,175,307 of record WBMW01001092.1, read on the forward strand.
AATTATGTACACTTTTTCAAGTCTAGTCTTTTACACTATTGATTTCCATTCTGTAAATCAATATTGTAAAAGCACATATACTGCTACTCAATTTTTGAATTTTTGAAAAAGTTTTAGGTTTAGATTATTCAATGCATTTAACAAGCACTAAGAAGCTTAGCCTCAGATTTCACAGAAGAAAGTCAGCAGTACCACAGAGCATCCGAACAGAGTGGTTTTTTTGTTTGTTTTGTTTTCTTTAAACTTTCACCCAAGAATACACTTCTACCTTTAAAAAAAATAGAGCAACTTCTATCATCTATACAAAAACTACATGAGAAAGGAAACAATGCACAATATTCTGAGTTTTTTTAAATAGTTATCGTAACATTCAGTTTGCTTACAGCATTTACAATTTTATACTGACCTACTATTAGGACTTCCCATAGCTGCCTTTGTTCCTTATATTGTGGTTTGGCAAAATTGATATGCTTGAACCACAGGAAAATCTGCATAGGAACTTAGGAACTACTCTACGTTCAAAGCATAGAAGACTGGGATAAAAGAGATGTTTCCTAACATTTTGGGCTCAGGGCTTGAATTTACCATAGCAAACTTCCTGGAATTGTTTTCTTACTGTATTTTTTTATCACATAGAATCATGACATTTTCCAACACAAAACAATTTCTTTGATCTTTTCATGAAGTTTTCTGCTGAAAGTTTTCAGTCTGAAGTCTGGAAGTCTGAACTAAAGGGCTTAATAGGCTCAAGATTTCTATTGGACTATTCCATTACGATCGCCAAACAGTAACAACAATGATAGCTCCTTTGAGAAGTCTGCGTTGTTAGAAGGTCTAACAATACCGACAGGTTAAAATTTCAATTCACCAGAAAACACCATTGGTTCAGTATCCTCCTCCCTGAAGTTAACAAAGACACCACTGACCTCAATAAAAAACAGTGGAGGGTTGTTGCTGTTGTTTGGTGGTACCATTACAGAAGGGAAGAAAGAAGTAATTTTCTGAAGTCTCTTATGGCTACTAAAGAAAAATAATCTTACTGATGTTCGAAAGAGATGAAAGCTAAGTTTCTAAAAGAGTTTTATAGATCTTTGGTTAGGTTTGAACTGATGTTCTTTAAGCACAAGTAGTTTCATCTAGCCTTGTTTTTAACCCTTTAAAGCTTCACATGAAAGTTCTAAGAGGCTAAAGCATTAGCATGGTCTAGCTGACGACTTTTCAAGTGTACACATTTTGTAAGTTGTAATGGTTGTTCTCAACAAACTTTCATGAGTATAAACTATTTCTAGAAATATGTTTCCAGCTATTTCATGAGAGCAACTGTTTATTCTGCAGCTTTTGCTGTATTACAGAAAAAAAAATTATTCCACATCTTCTGTAAAGGAGAAATATAAAGAAACATTGAAGAAATGCATTTTTAAAATGTTCATTTCTCTCATCTCTCCCCATTTATTTCTGCTCTGCTACAAAAGCATGCAACAGAATTTGTAAGTATGACATCTTTTTTTGTGAGAGTTCAAAAAAAAAAAAACACCAAGGCATTAGTTCCAATTGTTCAGATTTTTTGTGAATCCACATCATGCACACACGTAATTTATCTGTGAAATTGGTTTCTTAGACATGCCATTTGTTCCAATGGAAGCGATTTTTGCAGGAAAACCAATGTTTTTTAAATTTAAATTTACATTAATGAAACGAAAAATTGATGAGAAGGATTTTTTTATATATTTTATTGCCAATTATTCCTTTGCCATTTCATTAAAAAAAAAGAAGGGTTGTCATTCTTCATATTCTACAATTTTGTCTTCACGTTCACAAATAAACCAGTGTATTTAATCGGCAGGCATCTCCAACAGTCCCATGCATATGACAATTTCAAGTCTTCCACTTCAAAGAACTCCTCTATTAGATTCTACAGAATCTGACAAATATGGAACAAAGTTTCCACAGAGGCATGGAAAAACAAGAAAGCATATGCAGCAGCAGTGGCTTCAAAGAAACAGGATGCTTTCCTAAGCAAGTTGTTCTGTCTAGGACTGCACTACACAACTTAGCTTCCCCAGAATTCCAACTCTCACACCAACTACAGCTACCTGACCAATTCCCTACCAGTTTTATTGTCAAACTTTGGCAAAGCTATGTTTTTTTGTTGGTGGTGGTTTTCTGTGTGCTTTGTTTTTTAAATCACAAATGCAATCTGTACCACCTGAAAAGAACTTTTGTAACATTCTCTTACAGACCTTCATGAGAGAGACACCCCTCCTTCCTTGTGACAAACACTGAGTGAAGCATAACTGCATTAATACACAGAGACACAAGTCTCACCTGTAGTTCTCACCAACTGTAACAATCTCCACTTCACTGTCTGTTGAGGTAACATTTATTTCTTCATTAGCAGTGACCTGGGGAGTGGAGGATGCTTCAATCACCACAACATCTTCATCAATACTTCCTGATGAGGAAAGAAGAAGAAAGGTTGCATACTTCACCTCATGAGCTGTCAAGCATATACGAGACTAGAGCTTTTCTCCTGGAGTTAAAATGTAGAATTTCACAGAGTGTGTCAGAACTTCAGGTGCAATTGCCAAATACATGACCTAACCATGAGAGGAAGCAATTCTGTTTTAAATACTGAAGTTAAAAAGGAAGAAGACAGAAGATACAGAGAGGGGAAAAAATACAGAAATGCAAATATACATTCTACTGTGTATTAGAAGCAGTTCTGATGAATTTTGTTAGCTGTAACACCAGTAAAATTCAGTCATTTAATATAAAACCAAAAACTTTCAGACTAGCAAAGCAGGAGTGGCTTGTTATCATTAACAGCTTTATTTTTTCATATGTTCATAGGTATTCAAATCTCACGGCTAGACAGCAGGAAAGGGAAAAGTGATGCACCAAGTAATAATGTTATCTCCAAACAAAATGAAGACCACAAACTCACTGATGCTTACAAGCATCTTTAAATCTACCCTTTCAGTGGCATCCACAATCAAATAGGAGATGAAGTTAAAATGGAACCATTAGAGGTAAAAAGCAACCACCAAAAACCCCATAAAATCAACTCTGAGAAAAAAGTTCTGATAGAAAAAAATTTCTGACTCAGGAAGAGTGGCTCAAGTTCCAGCGTAATACTCAGACATATGGAAACTCTTCTCCATAGTTACAAGACTGGCACTGACAAGTTTGAACTACCTACAACACTTGAATGGAGCTATGGATTTATTCACTATTGCAATACCACTGAGCACAAAAGAATGTATTAAATAAATGAGCTAGGTAACTTAGAAATAGCAAAAAAGTCTATCATGTTGAGGTCTGCCAACTTCTTTAAGAAAAGTGCTCAGAGAATTCGGTCTCTTTCAAGTCAATTCTTCTGTACAGGTTGTTCTCAGCTGCTCTACCCTCTGACATGGTCCATGCTCCTTTTTTCATTTGCAGTAAGCAACAGCTCCCTGGCCTAGCAGAAGGATGCATTGCTGTAACAAAGACCCACAAGAGCTCTGCCCCTCCTGAGCTACGGCATTACAACTTAAACAGCAAGACTAACAAATGTTGGGGTGGCTGGTGGGCTTTACTCCCACCCTCCAAGCTCCGAGATTTCTTTGTTTTGAAAAACCATGAATTTGCATTTCATGTTTTCCAACAGCCTTCTTTTATTTCTGGTCATACTCATCCCAGAGAAATGGTGTGTGAAGATGGAAGGAGCCATGCTTCCAAATGCTGGTATTCACCAAAACATCGTGATGAGAAGCAGTATGTGACAAAATTAATTCTCAGAACTTGCATGAAAACTTGGTCAAAAACTGAGATTATTACAGCATCTAAAAAAAAAATCACATGTTAAAATAGAGAACATAGGCTATTTACTTGAAGTGAAAGAACTACAGCTAGGTCTTCATCATGTTCAGAAGAAAGTAAGTGTCATGCTTCTAACCTCTCACAAATGGCAGGCAAACACACACAGCTTCCTCAAACAGAACTGCTTCAGCAACTTCTCAGACAAAAGCAGCTAGCCAAGCAGCTGGGGAGAGGGCACGGAGAGAACAAATAACTGCTGTACCCCGCCTCCAGGCTTCCAAATACCCACTTTTCTTAAGTACAGTAAATGTGAGAGCGCTCTTGGGAGTCTGAATGTCCTCAGATTCAATAATTACTTAAATCTATGACAGGTGAAAAAGCAAGAAGATGTAGACTGTGGTGTGATCTCATTATTTCTGGAAGCAAACAGCACCTCCTCGAGGCCACAACCGAATGTCAGCGCAGATACCTCCGGCGTGGGTTAAGAGCTGATTGTACTTGCTCCTTTTTTCAAGTAAATCTTTAGCCACAAAGTGATTTTACAGACTATAAATCAGTCAGACTGTAGAAAACATCAGGACTGTTACTGGCTGAACAGGTTTCAAAAGCTCCCTAATAATAAAGTGTTCAGGAAAATAGGTGGAGTTGCTATCAGTAGCATACAGGGTAGCTCCACTTCAGCCCTTTGGACTGCTTGTGCTTTGGAGCAGCACTCGCAGAAGCCCAAAGCACGAACTGGCTGTGGGTTTTCATCCTGCAGAGTACTGTCAGAACAAGCACACAGTGAAGCACCAGTACAGGCTTTTTTTCAAGATAAAGACGGACAGAAGTCTCTACACGATAATAAATGCCTTACAAATATTTCTAAGATTACATTCCTAAGGAAAAAATCTACAAATCTACGTTATGATCATATACAACTTTGTGCCTCCTTTTAAATAAAAGGATCTTCTGTGCAAGAGCTATTAGAAGCACGCCAAGGGGAAAGTGCATGGGTGTGAACTTTGCATTTTAAAAACATTTCAGTTGCTTGGAGAATAGCATACAAAAATGAGATAATCAGCCAATATAAACCAATCACATGCTTTTATCTGAACAATAAACTTAAAAAGTCAGCTGAACAGCAAAATTTCAGCAAAACAAGCAACACAGAGCTAGTGTTCATAGTCCTTATGAAGTAGCTCTCTGCAGCCAGCCCCAAGGCACAGACAGCAGCACCAGCGGTGTGCAAACCTGGTCCTTCACCATCAGCAGGAATTTCTGCTTTTCCTTTGCTGCTGCTCATACAGAGCATTTCATTTACAGGCATAGGTAGCATCTTTAAGAACTAAAACTGTACTGTACTAAAGAACTAGTGAAATGTAAGATGCCTTTCAGAATACTCAGCAGTATCAAAGCTGAAAATGATACAATTTCTGCCAAATGCATGTAAAACTCAAGTCTGCTGGTCTGAACTACTCAGAACCTAATCCTAGTAAAGCCATGTTGTTTTGTAAATCCATATAGTGTAACTTTACAAGTTAAGTTAGCTTCTGAAGGTGCCCCTATCTGGGATTTCAAACTGAGCAGCTTGTTAGCTGACTCTGAGAGCATCACCTTGTGAAGGCCAAGGAAACCTTCTTTAGTGACATGATTGACATGCAGAAATAAAACTAAATATTTTCAGAGGTTCTGCTATATCATTGCTAAAAATATTTGCTCAAGAGAATTGAGGCACTCACATGCCCCAAATGTTTACCACCTCTGTACTCTCAGCAGCCACCTGGTGAATCCATGGCTACACTTCAGCAACAAACAGCTGAAGGCATCTGGGATACCCCCATCACTGGACCTACACAGGAATATACTTTGTGTATATACACCTACAAAGTAAACTTCTTAAGGATTGAAATCTACAATTGTAAAATAAGCTACAGTGAACTTTTTCAGGCTGGAATGTAGTAGAGCATAAAACCAACAGAATTTGACTTTTCAATAAATCCTGGTTTTGATGTGCTGCATAATTTATAAAACATACCAACAGCCAAGGGAAAAAAAAACAACTATCCAAATCCAGGAACCTTCTAAATGACAAGATACTTGCATATCTTTCTCAGTACTACTTTTGACCCTGCAGTCAAAACCCCAGGATGTTTTTACACAGTCTGCAACGATGAGTTGCACAGTATTTATTTGTTTTAATGAATGTAGCAGTCACTGACCAGCCATCTTCGGTCTGGAATGAACTGTAAGCCAACTTGACCTTATTTTAAGCATGAATATTAGTCCCTTACTCAATGTATCACCTCAGTGACTGACCCTGTAAGAGAACAGCTAAATCTGTATGAGTGTTACCGTGCTAATGCTGTTTTACTGGAAGTTTTCCCCCTTCAAGGAGAAGAGTCACTAGGCCGATGGCAGCAAAGTCATTATCCAGATGTATCAGTGTGGATTGTTTTTTTTTTTCCTTTTGTTTTGTTTGTTGGTTTGGTTTTTTTGGGGGTGTGTGGTTTTTTTTTTTTTTTGTAACAACCCTCAGCACAATATCTGTGGTTATACAGCAAACAACATTACCTTTCTGCAGGTATACAATACTTCTCTCTGCCATCTCTTGAACAACAAAACATAGCAAGCAAATTATACTCTAATTGTCTGTGACTAAATTAGCCTTTGGGCTACCACTGAAGGATTCATTCTGCATTTTAAATGAGCCAAGCAAACCCAAAAATTCTACTGCAAAACACAGGAAGAATTTCATTATTTTCTACTTTTTTTTTTTTCCCTCTACCCACATTCCCAGTTTTTGCTTTACAGCCTGTGCAAAACACCAAATTTCATTTGGAAAGTTTTGCACGTCCCTCCAAACTCAGACCCACTACCAGTAGTTAGCAGTTAGGCTTGTTACTTCCCTACAGAACTTTTTAAAAGCCTGCTTTATGTTAAAGAGCTATTGCTTAGCCAACCTAGGGGAAGGGATGAACTACACCGGCATGAATCTGAATTTGAACAGACTCAAAATGATAGTTATCCCTTAACAAGCCAAACAATCTCCACCTTGGGCACCCTCCAACCTAAGTCAAATTAATCTGACAGATTTGCTGTACTTAAGTTGAAAATAACTTTTAAATAGCATAATACTCTGTCGTCCATTATTTAGATCTTAAAATGAGTGTATCTTTTCCCCAGAAACTGAACGACTTCAAAATGGTATCTGTTAGGTGATAGACCAGAAGCAGTTCTGGGAAGCAAATTTTAATATTAAATAGTTCAATAACCCAGAAGTTATAGGCAAGAGACTAAGCCCTGTGTTACACACAGCACTATGACTTACCTTCAACAGACCATGACACGACATACATATTAATCAATCACCAGTTAACACCAATATCCCACAAAGGACACAAGTATCAGCGGTATAACACCCAGATTTATGGTTGGCCAACTAGTGTCCTTCATGGAGGGTATTTCACAATTAACATGGAGTTTAACTTGATGATGTATCACACATAAAATAGTAAAGAAGTTTTACAACATACAATTTCAAATGAGAGCCGTAAGTGAAAAGAGAAGACACTTAAACAGTCAATTGCCAGTGACAATGACAACTTACTTTGAGTTCCAGGCTTTGACTGGATCAGAGCCAGGCCCATGTTGAGGCCTGTGCTCTCCATCAGCTGCAATGGGAAAACCATGCCATGTGAGGAGAAAACCCACACTACAACCTTTTGCTGAAATCTCTCACACTGCCCAACAGGCACAACACTACAGAGATCAGAAAGCTCATCTCTGCCTGTCATTTCACCTGGACAGCTGTGAGGAAGTGTCTAATGCCTTTCTGAACTTGGTGATACTACCTGCCTCTACAGTACTTTGTGATGGTGACTTCAAGGTAAGGACCTGGTCAGGAATTCACCTTGAAATGGATAAAATAATATCCTACTAGTGTTAATGAGCTATCTGAGACTTATTTGGAATATATTTTTCAATGGCTGTACAAAGACAGGAGGTATTTTCAAAAACATATGAACTGCACAGCACTCTGCACCCTAGTGGAAAAGGCACTGAGCAACCAGAACGTAGGGGATCTCAGCCAACTAAGCTACGCTGACAGGGGCTAATCCAAAACTCTACTATTTTTAACCAAGCACACAGGCCTTAGCCCTGTGAACAATGCTACAACAAAGCAACCCCAGAAGTAATGTCTTTTCAGCACAAAACGCTGCAGCAGCTACCGGAAACACTGAAGTGAATTCCCAAGCTAACTTTTATTACCACAATTATTTAAAGCTTCAATTCACACACCTGTAGTGAGAATGGTTCATGTCAGCTGCTCCCAAAGCCAGGTGCAGCTTTCCCCTACACAGCTCTGCTCCTCCCCAGCCCTTCTCTAGCAAGCAACACACAGGAAGGATATGCATTCACTTCCCTGTCTGCTGCTGAGATAAAAGCTCTCAATTATGAGCTGCATCAGTCACGGGGGGAAGAGGAGAGCTTTTATTTTTAGGAGGGATTAAGCAACTGAAAAATCATTAACACCAGGCAGATCATTTCCCTTTCATACATGTTTATCTTGAACTGGTAGCAGAAACCTGTTAAAATAAACAAGTAGCACTTCACGTCCAGATGAGCATTTTCACCAGCCTCTGCCTTCTAAAAGATCAGATGTCTGTATTCAATATTCTTGGAAGACAGACAATAAGTATGTCGGTGGATTCAGCCTCAGCATTCTTGTTTTAATAGAAGCTTGTTCCAATCAGCTTTGAACAAAAACTGGAGCAGCTTCTCATCAGCATTACATTCTAGGGAAAGAAACAAGGCTTGTCTAGCACTAGTTATTCAATAGCACAAGTAATATGCCAGACTTGAAGGAATTCTAAGCCCTATTAGGCTAACAATTTATGACAATGTAAAAAAAAAATTATTTTTAAATAACACTTCCCATTTCTTGGGAGTCAGATTTACTGCCAATTGAGTAATGCAAAGCAGAACACCTGCTTCAGGTTTAGCTTGTTCGAGATTTCCCTGAAAGACTGGCTGTCTCTGCATGGCATCCCCAACCTTTTTATATCCAAGCTGAAAATAAAATATCTGTAAGAACATATCTGAAAGTAGAAAAAAATTTATTACAATGTTAGAGATCCAATTCCAGTAACAAGTTGAAGATTTGCCACCTTTGATAAGAAAAGTCAAAGGGCTACAGGCATTTGCATAGGTCCTCCAAGGGCTGGAGAGAAGTTTCAGGGCTACCTAAACAAAACAGAGAATCAAAGTATCCATTTCACAGTAACAATGTTGCTGCTTGCAGTCATGTTATCTGTAAGCCCTGTATTGCAATTAATATCACTGATCAATTTACAGATTTGAAGGTAGATCCCTGAAAGCACTGCAGTTCCAACTGTATCATGAAGCTACATGGAGGTGTTTGTACAGCACCCATGTCTGCACCTCTCCTCCCTCTCCTGAACAAGGAGGTCACCTCCCCTTTAATGAGGACGGGTGCCTTTTATGGCAAACAGGTGGGGAAACAATCCCCTCTGTTCCCAGGTGTCCCGATCTGGTGCTCCTTCAATCCCCTGGCGCTCCCAAGGCACAGAAGCTCCACCAGAACAGCTGAAGCCTTATAACAGGAAGGAGGAAAAGCTCTATGAAGTGCTGGTTTTTGTCTTTGTTATAAAGATTTTTTATAAAAGGTTTTGTTCAAACAAACAATAACAAACCACCTCCATTCACATCATTTTCAAAAAAAAAAAACAAATAAATTCCATTAGCTACAAGAACTGGTACATTACCGGTTTTGAGAGGTATTATTTTAATTTCTTGCAATACTCAAAACGTTTTCCTTAATAGACCTCAATATTGAAAGAAATATTTTGACATATCCTTAACACAAATTGCTAGTAAGTATGCCACAAGAACAGTCACGTCACTGAGACGATGGTTCGTGAAGCATTTAATTATTACTGTATCTGTGAAAATGGTATTTTTCTTTGATTATTATTAATTCCTCCTCTCCTAAGTCTATCCTTAGTACTTTCACATATATGCTGCAGGCTTCATTCTTGGTGAAAGTTCTTTGTCTTTCAATGTATTCTGTCACCCTGACTGATGCACACAGAACCTCCATGTGCTGGGGAACCCTCCCCACCGGAGCAGGCTAGCACAGCACTGCTTAGCAATACAGTATTCTCCTTATATACAAAAAGCATCAACATACTTGCTCGCTATGCAGGGATATTACATATCTATTTTCCCAGTTGGCCCCATTTCTGTCCCAATTAGCTCAGTGAGTAGAAATGCCTTATCTAACAGCAAAAAGCTGCATAAAGCATTAATCACACTCTTGTCATACTAAAAATAGGACACTTGCACAAAGGAAGTCTGTTCAACTTCCCTATCTTCAATGTAAATAAAATGCTCAAAACTTTTCCATCGATACATATTTCCACTGGAAAAATAAAAACACAGTATACATTTATTTCTAACCAGAATTACTTCCCAGCTTGCTGTGTTAGTCCTGAAATACAGCCATCACCATACCCATTCTATAAAGCGTAACTCATCTCAGTTACAGCCCGTGTCAGTATTTCCATCTAAAATTAACTGGTGCAGAGCTAATCAATATGACAAGAAAAGAAACACCACTCCATAAATGAATTAAATGTGCTTTTCAAAGCACGCTTCAAGTAGTATAAAAATAAAGCTATCAGACAATGTACTTATTTTTCCACATGACTGGATGACATGCGTTACGAATTCCAGGCTCCCTACCATCAAAATAACACCGCACCGAATCACCAGGAGTTACCCGACCGGCTGGAACGTTCGGTGATCATTAGATCAATTCATTAAGAGCTCCCTCCAAACAAATCCTTTTCAGATGCCTGCAGAAAGCCTCACCATAGAAATACTTGTGTTCTGCCCTTCAAGGGAGACGGGAGTGCAGCCCTGGTGTTAGTTGAATTTGAGTTTAAGAGGAGCAGTATGTTTCAGCAGCTCAGGCAGGTTGAAAAAAAAGAACCCAGAAATTTCTCTCCCTGAATGCATTCAGCATGTTTAGAAATAGCTGGCTGCCTGAGAAACCATGATGTGGGTTCTCATCCATTTACTAGTTTCACTGCTGCATGGGGAAGAGTGTTGTTAACGCTGCATCACTGTCCTGCATCATTTTACAGTTACAAGAGACTTCAGCCTCTCTGAAAATGAGAAGAACTAGGAAATAGGAAGTACTGACACAGTAGTTTCCCAAATTCATTTTTATTTTGAACGTATGCATGCCCTCATAAGTTAATTATTTGCAACTCATGCCCTGCAATATGCTTGGCCATGCATTTCAGAAACACAACTTTTTGAAGCTTAACTAAAATTATATTTCTGTCCCCACAAATATGCATGAAGATAACTAAGCCTGCACAATAATCCTTCTGCTTTAGAGATATGTATGCAGTCCTAACACTGCATGAGTAAGATTTTTGCATTGTAAATTCTACTTCTTGTATTAAAATAGTACATTAAAGAAAAACATGCAAATTATTTCCTGTGACAATGAATAGCAAGTAATAATCTATTTAGTACTGTGGCTGTTTAAGCATAAAACCTGCCCTAACACAAACATATACAACTTTTTAAATCTGTACTTGCAATTTCAAAGGAAAGACCAGCACAGTCCGACATATGGTTTCACTTTCTCAAACACATCACTGGGCAGCAGGTACATCAAACATGGCAGCACAGAGCAACACTGCCCTGGGTCCCCTGCGCCCGCTTCCCCACCCTCTGCCAAAACCTGAAATCATTTACAGAAGGCACAGTTGCAACATCGTAACTGTAACTAGTCCCAGTCTTGCAACTGCCTCTCACTCAGCACATTTATGAAGAAAGGAATTCTAAGACAATTGGTAGAGGAAAGGGAAAAAAAAAAAAAGAACATTCAAGCCTATCTTCAAACACTATCTTAAAGATACAGATGCTTCTCCAGTATCACTGCACTGGCTCCATCTAGGTACAGCATTTGGGTATATATACAATACTCTGCTTTCCACAGCTTTGGGCATTCGAATTTTCTTTTATTATCACAACACTAAAGCCAGCTTCCACTGAATGCTGTCTCACAATCTTATCACAATGACCAAGTCTATTTATTTAAAGTTGTCAAGCAATGTTAACTACGTATCAGCAGGTGTGTTATTGACACCTCTTCCTACCTCCTGAAACCAGACAGAATTGCCATTCCAACCACCAGTTAATAAACCTGCAATAGCTACAATTTTTATTACAATGTGAAAGCTAACACCTTTAATGCCATTTAACAGATTTTTTAATAAATGGAACAATTCCACAGCATGTGACTAATTAGATTCAGCAACCTTCCAGTACTTTGTTTAAAACCCATTAACTTCACCTTTTACACTAAAGGATTCTCGACTTACAATTTTACTGGGAGTTCTGAATGTACTTTTCCCATGAAGAGTTTATGGCTTAATGTTCATATTACTATTACAGTAGGTCTGTTTGGAGTAAAGCTTCCATAAAAACATAAAACCAACTGCTCCAAAGCACCCACAGACAAAAAAACCCATGCTGTACGTGGTGAAAGCTCAGTAATAAAAGTACCTTAGGAATTCAGTTTTACCTGAAGGAACAGCTGTATTGTTCTGGTGGTTTTCACCAGGTGCCACGAATAAGTCTTCCTCCCCTTCGGTGGATGAACTGGAGGAAGATTCACTACTGAGATCGTTCTCACTCGAACTGCTAGAGCTGGGCAGCAAAGCATACTTTCTTCGAGCCAACACTTCCCGTTTTTTCCTCTGCATCAAAATTCGTTCCTTTTGATTCTGTGTCCGCTGGGAGGAACTGGTTTTCACAAATCTCTTTCTATATGGAAGTCTTCTTAATGAACTGCTGTGAAAACAGGGCCTTTTCATTAACAACCCAGGTACAGAGTCCGCCTCGGTCCGAGGCCACTTTTGTGACCTTGCACTGTGAGTTCTACTCGTGGTATTCAGCACTGCCTGAGGGTGTCTTACGGGAGCATCTTTTTCTTCATCAGATGTCACTGTGTCAGAGTCTCCAAAATGTAGGCTAGATGAAGGTGAAGAGATACAGTCACTAAAAGAAGAGTCATTGTCTTCACTCTGTGTTTCTAGATGCTGTCTTAATCCTAAGATCCCTTGGTTTTCTTTATCAGGACAATTCTGAGTATAGGAAGGACCAGCCTGCTGGCTCTTGCGTTTTTTTCGCACCACAATACTTTTGTCTTGGTCTGTACGGTTGCCATTCATATCCTTCTGCTTCTGAGAGTCACCACATAAGTGAGAGAACTCATTCCCTACTTTACTGGCAATCATCTCCACTTCCGCAGGGAAGCTTTTGCCTGCCCCAATAGGCTCAGGGTTCAAGAGGATCCCCTTCAGACTCTCCTGTCTCTTTGGTGCATCAGAAGGAACTTCACTCTTCATATCCGCTTTTAGAGTATAAACTATATTACATTCAGGAGTCCATTCAGACATGGAAAGTTTTACAAAAGGCCTAGAAATAAACAGATATGCATCAAAAAATCAGAACAAAACAGAAATACCCATCAGATTTTTCAAAGAGCAAAAACAAAGTTAGAATAAAGGTCACTTATCACTAAGGCCAACATCACCTCCTTGGGAAAAGCCAAACAGCATTCAATAAAATACTGTTTCATAACAATATTACACATACTGCTTGACAAGGTAATTTTGAGTTACGACAGAACTATTGTTACTTGTAGTGATGTTCTCATAGTCAGCAAAAACACTATCACTTTCACAGAGGGAATATCAGTGTGTGTCTGAAAACCATGAATGCCTGTCCTACCAGTGCTTAAGCAGGAGTTCTACAGCCTACTGTTCACGGGAGTTACATGACCTTAAGGCAGGCAGCTTCAGTGTTTAACCACCAACTCAACTGTATTCTTTAGGCCTACATCTTCCTCTGTAACTGCACATGGACATTGAATACCTTGCACACAATACACAGTATGGCACGATGACAACTGAGCTAGAAAAACCAGTTACTTAGAATTCACAATCGTTTTCTCGAAAGGAAAGGAATAAAACAGGAGACATTTTGAACCTTACCATTTTGGGATAAAGTAATAGAAATTCATTAATTAGTTACAGTTCCTTTAAAAAAACAACAACACATACATTAATAGTATAGCATATAGACAAAGCTATTTTCAGCCTATGTAATTTTCACTACACCCTGCAACAGAATCAGAGCATACACCACGCGTACCCTTCATGGCTGGCAGCAGGCACGTTCCCCTCCAAGTCAAAACTGTAGGCTGTTACCACACAATGTCAAAGACCGTTTCCAAGAAAAAACTTTTGTACCAGAAGGCTACTGAGAGACAAAGGCAACAATAACTTCAGTAATACATTCAATACCTGCTTCAGCTGGCATCTCTGCCTTCTGTTTAAGAATTTGGCTCCCACTGGGATAACCCCTGAAGCACTCTTTACTGCAAGAAATATCACTCTTTTGTTCCTCTCATGAATAAGACTATTGTAGACATCTGACACGTGTACTACTTCAGCAGCTCAGTGCTCCCTCTCCACCACCCCCCCCAGCTCGTTTGAATGAACACCTCCTGTGCTCTTCTGGCAGAAGTGTTACAACACTGAAACAGCCCATACAGCTGACCCAGCTGAAAAAGATTCCCCGACCAAATCTGATTCACTGCACAAGCACACGGCCACCGATACCTGACTCACAGCAGGCTGCGCTGAACAACCAGAAGGCTGCTGGAAAAAAATACGCATAACTGTACCTTACATGGAAATGAGGCTCCTTGAACGGCTCAGCTGGAATATCTATGAGGCTGCAAAACAGTCCAAGTCAGCAACAGCAAGATCTATGGTAGGTAGCACTGCCTCCTTAGGCCAGTTCCTTCTCCCTGAACCTCCAAATTAATTCTTCAGAATGATTTATGAAGGTAATGACATTCTTAAGAATGACTTTTCTGTGTTTGCAGTAGGTATAACTGGATGCACCATCCCTGTCAGTCTGTGTTCTCTTTATAGTCATATGCAACTAATCTAAATCTTCAAGTGACGCAACCTGGAATAGAAACTTCGCACAGGTAAAAATGCTGCAGTACCAACATCAAACAAAGCCACAGCGTTCACTGGATCTTTCTGCAGAGCAAGGACCTTGTGGACCCCTGAAACCCATCCAGCTGAAAAGATCCATTTGAATGCTCTCCCTGGGAATCCTACAGACATTTCTAACAATTACTATTAAATGTGAGACCTATATCCTGTGTTAACTAAGAAAGTTTGCAGATGGTTATGTTTTTCATCAGTAAATTGAAAGCTAACTGCATGCAAGATGGACTGTGAGCTTAAATATTTAAGAGCTGCTAAATCTCTACCTCTTTCCCCATCAGTAGATACAACAGGACAGGTTCTTAACTTTCACTTCATCAAAACACAACACTCAGAGGTATTTCTTAGTTACAAAGCGATAAACAGAAGGCTGCTGCACCTTGAACATCATATGTTTTTATTTATCATAGTAAATGTTAGTGCAGTCCAATATATAAGGCTACCTTCTCTAGGATTAGAAAAAGAAACAAAGAAGCTGTAGACCTGGGAGCAAAGTAAGCAAGAACCTTTCATTTCTGCTAGCCAAGAAGGAGCCTGCAGGGCTGCCTACTCGTGGGAAACTTGCTGGCTGCTCTTTTACAATTACACAACAACGTAAACGTGAGCATATTTTTGAAGTGGATGGTAGCAATCAACAATCACTAATAATCCATTCAGTATTTAGAAATGCTACTACAAACCTTTGAACAAAGGATTTAGTACAAAAGACAGAAGTAAGAGCAGCCTGCTATTTAACTAGACTACGATCCCTGCTAAGCATTTGCAAAATTCAGGCATAAAATATACCTGTATTACATACAGGTCCAATGCTTCTACACAGAGTTTAAGACAAACTTGAAGAATTACAGACACACACACACAAAAAAGACAAGTAATTAAAGCTTATTAATAAAAGATCATCTGCTGTTACACAATTAGAAGGTCCTACAAAGTCTCCCAGTAAATGCAGTCCTGAGAAGCTTTTTCAGAAAGTAGCAAGATGCAGTAAACGGTTCTCCTTAATCAAAACATTTTCCTGTTAAATTAGAGAATCAAGTCTTCAAGGGGCAAGAAAAAGGGGTGGTATATCCTTTTATGCCATCTTAAGTAAAGACTTGAACAGCTGTTAACAGCTGTGAACAGCATCTGAGAAACATAAATCTAAGTTCCCCTCTGAAGTGTATGATTTAATTCAGAATCATGAAGTGTCCGTCACTGATCTACTCACTTTGCAAATTAAAGACCACTGGCATTAATCACTCCAAGACATAGAGCAAGAGAATTCATGCAGATTGAGGAAGTCCCTTGAAATTGCTGTATCAGTCACAACACAAACTCAAGTTTTGAGATCTTCACAGCAGACAAAAGTTTACGGTAACATAAAAGCAAAACGGGAGTTATCACAGCAAGGCATCTTGCCATTAAGAATTAATTCCACTACCAGCAATCAACAAGTCCGATGGCACTGAAGTCAGCACTATAAAAAAGTGAAACAGCTCCTCACACACGAACTCAAACTCTTCACGTAAATTTAATGATAAAGTGCACATATTAATAATTTTGAAAATGTATTTTCAGTGAGGTTCTAAAATAGCCAGCTCCCCTTATTAACAAGGCCTCCATTTCACATGTCAAAGAGCACGCTGGACACCTCTCCCAAAGTTGCCTACAGGAAGCACACCATGCTTGGACACCCGTCCACCACTTGGCAGAACCTGTGCCTTTCTTAAGGACACGCTTCTTACAGAACACCAGACTACGTACGGCTCTGTCTTGTCGGTGTAGCATACAGGTAAACCCACATCACCAGACTGAAGGTATCTGCTGAATAAACTTTCCTAGACTTCCAGCCTGCTTGACAGAGAGCAGCAAACAGAGCAGCTTCATTTCCAAGTGAGCTAGCAGCCTATTTCCTCCCCTTCCATTTCCCTCTCCTCTCTCCCTACGAACGCAGTGATTTCCCCTCCCCTGAATGTGCTCCCCACCACACAGACCCTGGACACACTTTGAAGCAGCTCAGGTATCCAGGGTTAAGCTTAGAGGACAATGCAGATAAAGTCTTTCAAACGTGACCGCTCTGGAGAGCACTAAGAGCTTGCAGAACACATTGCTATCATCACCTCTGAAAGAACGCAGCAATTTCACTTGCGTATGAATTCTGTGCTATCTTAGCCCATTTACGTACCCTCCTCAGCTGCCCATGTAAACAAAATGACATCAGGCAAGCAAAGCTCTTTAAAATTCTTTCAGAAATGAAGTTTCTATCATTTTGCACATGTAGATCCTTTACGAAGTCCTAACTTGTATCTTCTTTGCATATGTTAACTGAACTTACCTCGTTAAAACCCGGACAATTAAATCCCTTCCCCTATAATGCGGCTTCTCTGAGACTTTGCTTTTAGCATCATTTTTACTATGGTAAGCTGATACTGGTACTGTTGACTTCACGAGAAAACTTCTCTGTTAACATCTGATATACACACACAAATCTTTTTTTGCATACTGTTCCTACCACAATACTTTAAGTGGCAAACGCGGCTATCGAGAGCTCTCAGAATGGGCCAGTAAGGCAAAGCACTACAAAAACTGCACCTTGGAACCCCAGCAGCCATTCTTCTCCTATCATTAAATGGATACATTTTTATTCTTTCAGCAAGACTAATCCATTTCTGCCATCAGATGAATCAAGATACCAAAAAAGGGGTAAACATAACTCCTAAAACCTGTGCAAGCTCTTGGCAAAAGCAAGATAACCCAAGCACTACCACTTCCCTCTCTCCAGGGCAGAGAGCCAAACCAGAGTGATTCATGCATGACTCTGATGCAATGGGGGCTGACAGAGGCCTCAGAGCCATCTGAGAGGCTGCACCTCCGGTGTAATTCCACGAAGATTGGATCTCAGTGCTACCGTGTCCTGCTCCAACAAAAATAAAGAACTCACAGGAGCAGCTCATGAAAACACACCTGCTAGCCTGGAAAGGTGGCCATGCCCTGTTCCTTTCATACCTATCAAACAGGGGAAAAACTGCACAACACAGCGTAGCAAGAGCACACAAACATCCACTGTTCAGTTCCACTGCCAGCACAAGTGCAATCAAATTTCAAAACTTTATTGTGCTTTTGCTTTTTCATTTTCACGCAATGAGGAACTGCACACTTTTAAAACTTGTTTTTAATAACCAGTTTTTAGCATGCTGTATTTTGCTCTTCTACTCTTTGCTGGAAAATAAAGCAATTGATAGTTTAAAATCCACACATCTTTATAAAACAGCAAAAATCAGAAGATAATCTGAATTTATGTTCGTTCTGATGTTTGATGCTATGTAACATCTTCATTCATAAGACAGCGTTAAGTGCCCCTGCAAACCACTCCCTTAAAAGGAACTCTAATGCAGCAACAGGGACAGAATCACCGAGAGTTCTCCAGGCTGGACACTGATCTTCTGCCCCACAGGAGGGTATAGCACAGAGTAACATGCAGTTAGTCACCACCTGCTTGTTAACGCTCTGGACACAGGTTCTGGCCTCCAGCCTCCCAGGGCTGCTCCCCGCACCCCAGCCTGCAGCCCCTCCCAGCGCTTGGGGCAGCCACGCTGCAGCCCCCTGGCAGGGCAGGGCAGGGCAGGGCAGGGCAGACTACTCCTTGCAGCCAACTCAGAACCATTCCTGCCAGGAAAAGCCCACACTCGAAGTGAAACAATGTTATTTCAAGTACTACTGCTGTTATTAACCTCTGCAAAGGTAAGTTGGACCGCAGTAACTGTAACCAACAGGAATCAGCTTCTAGACCAAACTGCTTCATCTCATGTCCGAAAAAAATTCCTCAGGGACCTTCAAAGTCAGTTTCCTCATACACAAGCCAATTCAGATGAGTAAAGCAATAATTTTGCAACGAAGCCTCTGTTACACCACATTACCTCTGAGACTTACTACCTTGGTTTTTTTGGTTTTCTTTTTAATGGAGAGGCTACTGGAAGCATCTCACTGCCTCCTGCATCTCCTGACAGCACCCAGCAGAGGACAGCTACAGCAGCAGAGCTTCCCAAAGACTGGGTCTATGGCTTGGTTCCAGCTGGAAGAGCGGGACGGCCTGGAGCACGCGCGGCTGGAAGCACCTCAGCTGGCTGAGCTGGCGGGCTATGAACAACTGTGCGTGGAGCCCTACGAACAACAAGCCTGTCCTCCTGTCGTACGCAGCAGTCAGTCCCAGACAGTTAAGGTGCCCACAGAAATCCCAGCACCAATCAGTAAAGCATTAGCACACATGTACCCACCCGGGCAGGAACCTGCCTGGCGTTACACAACACATGCAGGCAGGTGCATCTGACAAACACAGTGTTCCCAGGCACATCCCTCTGTCTAGACATCTCTCTGCTCTGTCCTAGGCTGAAACTCAGTTAACTGCCCTTACACCACGTAAATCACAGTTTTGAGGCAGACACACTATGATTTGGCAATCAGGAATGTTTTGGCTCCACTGAACTCCAAGACAAACATAACTGCAATGAATTTGGGAATAAGGAGTTGCAGCATTATAGAAGAATGACAAAATACACTTTTTTACTGGAGCTTTACTGGTTCTGACGCTGCCTCAGCCAGCTTTATGAGTACTGTTTCCAGAGACAGCTAGGAAAGTCCTGAATTACAAAGCCATCAAAAATTATTTTAAAAATTATTTATTAGTCCCTCGGGCAGTTTTGACCTTTCGGGTATGTGTGACTGTTTTTAGGGCAGTATCATTTTGCAAACACTTTTGATAAAGCTTTGAGGAGCTAGGTATGACTCGATCTCTGCCACGACTGCTAACCAAAATCTTGTAAGTGAAAATTCAGAAATAAAGCATTAATATAATTTGGTGTTGTCCTTTAGGAAGCTGGTGAGAAGTGGGAGATTTGGCAGATACAAACCAAGCAGATGTGCTGCCAGCATAGCACAGACTTCTCCAGTCCTTTCACCTGAAGCAAAGCGGCAGTGAGCATAAATCAAACCTTTCACTTGACAGCAGCCAGGTATGAGGGTGGCATTGGGTCGCCACCACCCTCCCCCCCCAATTTCCCACCCAGCTACAGAAGGAAGTCTCCTGCTAGCAAAGGCCTGGACTAGCATTCGCAAAAGAAATTTCACTTGGTAGATACTAAGGAAAAAAAATCACTCAAAAGTTACAGTATTTACTTTTTCAAATAGCATAAATCAGCGAGTTAATCTTGCAAGCAAAATTCTAGTCCAGTGAAAGAAACCTTTTCTTTTCTCTCTTCTCCTCTGCTCCATGAGGGGGTCTCTGTCTGGCCTGACATTAAACCACCAGGAAAAGCACTAAACTCAACCTGAGATCTGGTTTCCAAACAAAGTTCACTAGTGTAAAACTCAGGCAAAGGATGCATTTTGTTTGGTTCTTTTAAGAGCACCGCAGACTTCAGCAGCAGCTGATCACTGCCACTTGCCCTGAACAATCCTAGGGGAGCATGACTAGGGAGAATTACCCTATCGTTATGTTGCACATATTCCTACACAACATTACTCAATATACATTTCTAACGCTCTTTACATGAATGCCAGCTGCTGAAGCACTACAGATCTGGTGATAAAATTGACCACAAGAAGGTTATGCATTAGTAAAGCTGTGGGGAAATATTTATATAACATCTGCTTACGGCAATGTCATCTCCCTCTGTACTCTCCCCCTTGTTCAGATACGAATTAAATTATCCAAATTTCCCCTCACCCCCGTACTTATTCCCCATTTATTCAGTTGCCTGACACCTAGGCCTCTGGAGCCCATAAGCTGGGGATGGAGCACTATCACCTGTATCTTCTGAAACAAATGTTTCCACTGTTGGGAAAAATATAAACAACTGAAGCAAAAAATTCTTGGTCTTGGAAAAAACAGAGTAAATGCTGCCAGGTGAATGTTCTTGCAGCATGGCCATGCCCACTGGAAGATCAGGCTGCTGCAACCCATCTGGTTACAAAGGTCTACAAAAGCAGTAATCTGCAGACCAAGTGGAAGTCAGGGATCTATTAAGATATATTCTTAATACATTTTACAAAAGCCACTACTTCATAAAAGACTCTTCTAAAGGTCAGAGTGTTCTCATCCAGACTTTGAAAGGAGGCGTGAAATATGCATGAACACTGGGAGCTGCTGTTCGCCCCTGGGCTCCCCGCACAGACCTAACTGCAGCTGTAGCTGAGAGGGCTTCCGAACCCTGATAAACAGATGCTTAAACACACAAGACTTCAGGAGTTTTAAGACAGGAAGCTTGGTGTATGAGACATTTTTATTTAAGTAAAATGAAACAAGATGTGCACACAGTCCTTGCGGTCCCATTAATGTCACAGGGGGTCAGCTCGCATCGTGGACGAGGACAAGTGACCTGTCACCCCAGCCAAGGTCAGCTACATCTTCCCCTACCAAACCTCACACACGATCAAGAGACAACCTGAACTGCAGCTCACCTTGGCTAACAGCAGTTTTTGGCCTCCATTAAGTCCTTCTATCCCACAAAAGGAGAGGGCAAAAGCATTTAATTTGTTTCAGAACTACCTTGATAGCAAGAACTACAAGTATGTCATCTGTCAGAAGCTTTAATTTCTGTTTTTAGGAGTGACAAAATATTCTAATTCGTTTCAAATGATTTTTACCTCAAAAAATGTTTCACTAAGGACCCAGAATGAATCTACCTTCGGAATTTTCCACCAGTAACAACAGAGACAGCACGGGTCCCATTTCACCACCTGAAAACCTAGCCCTTCTTTATTAGTGTGCAGTACAGGTGCTCCACTGCAGTGCTCCCCAGCTCCCCACGCCAGGCAGCCAGTGCCATGTCTGTGCCTCACACTGCTTTCTGAAGCAGCTGTGTTACAGTCGGAATAGGACGCGCAGCCACGGCAGTTCCTTACCTGCCATGCAGGACCTCCTCTGGAGGAGCACTTCAGCACGAGGGTATCATACCAGTACCCCTCACCCAGCCCAGGCTCTCAGGCTGCACTCGTGGTGCCACAGAGCCATCTCGGGCCAGGATGGGCAGGCTCAGACCAACAGGAATCCTGCGAAGGATGCTCAGCTCTCATCCCCAGTCCCCCAACACCCAAAGATAGGATGGGGCTCACCCCCCCTCCCCCCTTCTCGGCGCTCCCCACCTCCACACACCGCGGTCCCGGCCTGCGGAGCCTCCTCGTGCCAGGCCGAGCGCATCCGCCGCTTTTGTTTTCCTGACGGGCTCAGCAGCAGAACACCAACCCCGCAGCCACAACAAGTGACGTTACAACGAGCACCATTACACACGCGAATAACGCTCATTTCCGCGAAGGGAAAACCTGTGACACATTTTCAAGGGGACGGACCCCAGGGAGCGCCGCTGCCGCCCGCAGCGCAGCGCCGGTCCCGCCGAGCCCCCGGAACCCCTCCGTTGGGCCCCCGCCCGCCTCCAACGGCCGTCCCCGCTCCGCCCGGCACGGCGCAGGGGCAGCCTGCGGGCCCCCGGCCCCGCACCCCCGTACCTGAACCGCGAGGCCGAGGAGGAAGAGGCAGCCGCCGACGACGGTTGGAGGACGGGAAGCGGCCCCGGCAGGCGCTCGAGGAACCCCACGGCGCGGCCCGGAGCCCCCCGCCCGCGCCCCGCCCGGCACCGGTGAGCGCCGCGCGGCGGGCGGCGTTCTGTTGTTGCGCAGCCCCCGCCGCCTCTCCCTCCCCGGGCGCAGCGCGACAGTCGGCGCTGCTTTCCAGCAGTCCGCAAAGCGCAGCCGCACCGCCCGCGCCCCTCCTCCCGGCAGGTCCAGCGCCTCCTGCCGGCCGGAGGCGGCGCACAGCCCCGGGGCCGCGTTCCGGTACTGCGCAGCGCCCCGCGCCCCCCCGGTCCCAGCAGCGACACGGCCGCTGCCACCGGGGAGAACGGCACGGAAACGGGACACGAGTAAAGCTGAGCGGGGCCGGAGCGCGGCGTGAGCGCTTGGCACTGGTGACTGAAGCAGCCCACTTGGGCACTTGGATTGAATGTGGCTGGGTAAAGCAGCCCCCGGTAACGCACCTACGGAAGTGCTGTAAGCACTGGGTCGGCCCGTGGCCAGCAGCAGCGCTATGGACAGCCAGCGTCCTGGGGCAGGGGCATGAGGACGGGACACGAAACATCACACAAAATCCGGGGGGTTGATGTTCAGGGGATACAAACTGTCCCAGCTCCATCGGTCCGGATGGAGATCTCCGAGACACTGAGAACTGGAGAAACGGGGACGATGGTAAAAACGCTTCAAAATGTGTATTGTGAGAAAGTCCTGGTAGGGACCAAACCCAGACTGAGGCATCTGTAGAGTGAGAAATAAAACTGTGCCTGTCTGCACTATGTAAGTTACGGGATAAGTAGAGGAATTCAGGTGATCCGCCTCAGAGCTTCTGAAAGCTCTGGGAAATAACCGGCAGCGCTCAGGGACCGGCTCCTGCCGCACAGCTCAGAGGCAGACAGCCGCCCAGCACCGCTCCGCCCTGGCTCCAGCAGGCCAGGCACAGCCCCGCTGGCACACGGGGACACCCCGCTCCACACAGCACGCAGATCCCCGCTAAGATCCCCACTGATATGTCCTAAGTGACATACTTTAAGCGTTTCAGTTGTCATGTAATTAAGAAGTGTGGCATACACAAGGACTTGGAAACAGCTACCTTGTTGCCAGTATTTTCAATGAGAAAAAAAAAAGCTTTCCTTGCTTATCAAGATGGGGATGTGGCACCAACTGGTTACCAGACAGAAGACAGGAGATGCTCCTTTAAATTCTTTCAGTGCCTGTAAAATAACGCGGCCAAATATGTGTTTTAATTACGAACCAGCAGCTATTTTTAGGGCAATTAGGTTTTAAACAAACAGAAGTGCCTTCTATTCAAGGATCTGATTTTACACTAAGAAATTCAACAGTCACTTCCTCGCAAGTTCACATACTTCCAGCAGTCATGAAAAGAAAAATATTTCTCTTTGATTTACAAGTGGATTGTGTTTGTCTCCTTGTCTGAGCATGAGCTGTAACGGGGCGACTGACAGCCCCAGCACTCAGCTCTGCAGCCCCGAGTGCTCCTCACGCCGTGGATCAATCACGCAGCAGAGAGCAAACTGCACCTCCTGAGTGGAAAAGCTGTTCTTCTAGCAATTATGTACATGGAAATAGCAGCGATTTTTTATTTCAAAATGCACCCACTGTCAGGCATTCCCTGAAAACATCTCCAATGGTATTATCCGTTCTTGCCTAGCCCCTAGAAGACAGAAGTGCAGCACTGGCACCAGCTGTAACACTCGGTCAGAGCTTTGAATGCAACCAGGCTGACAGCAGAATTGCTAGAAGCAGAGCTTGAACTTGTAGTAACTAAGCAATGTAACAGGAGAAACAGGAGTCGGTGCCTTTGGAAGCAAAATGGACTGTTCCTGTGGATTTCAGTTCATTTACCATCACTCAAAAAAACTGACATCCAAAAAGGAACTGCGTCGGTGCATCCCCCAGTGCTGCAGTCACCAGCGGTGGGGAAGCCAGCAGCCAACACAGGACCCAGAACACTGCATTAGAACCTTTGGTTGCTGAAGCAAACAAACAAAAGCCCAAAGCTGAAGTGGAACCTTGCATTACAAAATGAGTTTTTAAATGAACAGTGTTAAGCTGCATCTCCCCCCTGCCACCTTTCCTTAAGCCAACATCTTTTTAGAAGGGCCTATGGACATGTAAGACAAAAATGAATTGACAGGAGCACAGCTCTGGAGTTTTGTCTTTGTTGCCCTTTAAAAACCAACATCTGCACCAAACATTTCTCCTCATCAAGCTTCACCACAAACTTCAGGACCTCACTGTAGAAACAATCTTCTCTTTGGAAACTAGTAGATGTTTCAAGAGACTACAGAAGGACAAATTGAGTATTTTTCTTCAAAACCAACCAACCAACCCCAGGAAGCTAGAAACCAGCCCATATAATTAAAATTCCTAAGCAAATTTAAAATACCCCTGATAAGAACAAGTACACCTAGAAAATAACAAAGGGAGTAATACCAACCAACATGATTTTTCAGTGACCTACTAAACCAACTTGATTGTCAGTTATGTTGCCATAGTCATGAATAAACTGAAGATCTTAGCTTTATTGAGGCTTTTGACATTGTGTTCCATCGACATTTTCATAAGAAAGATGAGGAAACCTGGTCTGCATAGAAACCACATAAATCTGGTGCAAAACTGCTTGTACTCAGAGCAGCACTGCTGGTAGTTTAGTAATAAACAAGAAGTTTATATCATAAAATCCCTCATATTCTTCAATATTTTGATATCTTTGCGTAACAGCTTAGAGATTATGCATGTAAACAGCAGCTGACACCACGTTTAGAGGTACTACAAACAGAGCAGAAGTGGACAATGGAGCCTGAAATCATCCAAAAAATATATACATTTAATAAACAGAAGTGCAAAGTTCTGCACTTAGCAAGAAACAATCATCTGCAGAGAAACAGATATCGTAGTAAACTTCAGGAAAGAAACCAGTAGCTAGAGTGATCACAAACTGTCCATGCCAACAACTCTGTGGGGTTGAAGACGGCACGCAGCCCACTGAGATGCATCACCACAAGCGCTGTCACCAAGGCAACTTGGAGCAGTTGTGACAAGGCTGGACGAGAGCTAGAAAGGTGCAACAGAAGAAGGGCATCTGCTCGAGAACTCTGATCAAAAAATAAAAGAATCTGGACACTCATACTCCAAAAATAAAGATTGAACTAAAATACGGTAACAGTAAAAGAATGCTGCAAAGACAATGGGAATGCCATCCTTTGTATTCATTTTGAGCAAGAATGCTGAACTGAAGCAAAAGCGATTTAATTTAGGCATTTGAAAAAGGATAGTTAAGGGCTAGACTACACCGCCTGGGAATGAGTGGCATCTGCTTGTAAGGCTTTAAGAACAGGTTAGACAGCCATCAGTCAAGGCTGCTTCCATCCGTGTACGTGCCTGCAGGCAGGGTAACTGAGTCTGCTTGTAAGGTCACTGTTAGCTCTTCGAATCAACAGCTTTGACATCCTCATGATGTCAACAACAAATTCTGAGGTTCAGGTCAGTCAGGCAGCCCCTACAAAGCAGGGGAGCGCTGTCTCTGTCACCCTCTGGTCCTTCTCCAGACTGAGGTTACGGCCTGAGCAGCGGGGATGGTCTCTGTGCAGCAGTTTAGCACGGGGAAGCTGACAGCCCTGCATGAGATTTGCGAATGTTGCTGAATTCAAAACAGAATTGAAATAAACAAACACCAGACCTTTTCATGTACTGTTTAAATGTTACACAAACACCCACAAAATCTGTTTCTGCCCTCTGAAGAACAGCCCAGCAGCTCGCTGGTCAGCCCCAAGCCATTCCTGATAGGCGGGGTGTTACTGCGAGTGCCATGGCAGCATGAGCAGCACGCACCGATCCCCTCAGGACTGCTCCCACAAAGCCTTCCCGTGCCCCCGGCACCACCGGACGTACAAAACGCCCACACATCGGCCCAAGTTCTGTTTTCCTTTAGGCTTAAGAGCACGCTTAGCTTTCAAACACCTGGATACGGGTCTCTGTTAAACGACAACGACCGCAGCAAGGTGCTACCTGCACACCTGAAGCGCTGTTTGAAAGCCAACAGGAAGATTTTCCCGGCTTTGTAGGGCTCGGCACTTAATTCTCACAAAAAAAGCGCAGCGGGGCTGCATTCCGCCGGGCCCCCCGGCCGGCCCCACCCGCGGGCAGCTCCCGACACACACAGCACGGGGCCGCCTGACAGACGGGCCGAAGGCGCGCTCAAGTCCACAGATTCTTCCTTATTTGACGATGTGACAGCATTTATAACGCACTGAGGAAATAAAACACCGCGGAACGGCCCCAGGCGCTCCCTACGGGAGCCGGACGAGGCGGCGGCCGGGGAACCTGTCCCGGGGGGACACGAGGCCGCGGCCCAGCGCCGCAACGCGAGCCGAGGGGCACCAGCAGCGCAGACCTAAAAGCTCTGATTTTATTCGGACAAAACTCGAAGCACCGCTCTGAACGAGCGCGGCGTTACCGGAGCCGGCGGCGGCCCAGCCTCGGCCCCGCCACGCTCCGTGCAGCCCAGCGGGGTCTCCTGCTCGGGCTCCGCTCCCCGCCCCCCCGCCTCAGCGCCTCCCGCCAGGCCCGGCCCGCTCCGCCCCGGGCACCTCATGGCTCGCGGCGCCGCTCTCTGACGCAGCCGGAGCCCTCAGCCCGGCCCGTGCCCCGGCCCGTCCTTCCTGGGCGGGCTCCGCGCAGCGCGGCCCACACGCCCCCGCCCGCTGCCCTCCGCCGCCGCCGCCGCCGCCGCCCACCTCACGCGGGGAGGGCCCGGCGCCAGGTGAGCCGCAGTGC
>WBMW01001092.1:3202633-3254931 GCA_013396635.1 Penelope pileata
CCGGGCGGCACCTCGGGGCCCGGCGGCTGCACACGCCCTGCCCGGGCCCGGCGGGGAGCGGCGCCTCGGGGCCCGCCCGCGGCCCTCCGGTGCGCTGAGGCGGTGCGGCGCTGCCCGGGGGGGTCTGGGGTGGTTTTTATTTTTATTTTGCTTCCTCTGTTGCTCCCCAGCCCTTAGCGTCACGGCGGCTGATCTGGTGGCCTTTAGCGTTGCAGTTCCTGACAGAAACGTGCCAAGCTCGATAGGCTGTGCCTCGGACACGCCGTGAGAGCTGCTCACGGTGCTGTCGTTGCCTTTGGTCCTTCCTCCCTCTCCCCCAGCTCTCGGTGGGAGGTTTAATCCAAGGTGTTCCATGCACCACGGTTCAGCTGAAGGAATGCCCTGGCTCCCTGATGCCCGCAGTCAGCACGTGGCTCCCAGCAGAGCTCTGCTAACAGCTGTCCTTTCTGTCCCCCCCAGGCCATCGAGGAGGAGGGAGGTGATCCTGACAACATTGAAATAACTGTTTCGGCTGACACGCCCACCAAGAAACCGACCAAAGGCAAAGGTTAAAACCTGTTGATACAGATTATATATGTAAACAGTTTTCTGTTGCATGCACCACCTTGAAGAAGGAGCGTGGAGCCATGGCGGGGCTGTTTGTGAGCCGTCCCTCAGACACCTCACCCTGTCCTGCTTGCCCCGTCCCCACGTGTCTCACCAGCTCGCTTCCCTGGTCTGCAGTGCTGTGTGCCCCAGGGTCACCTGTCTGCTCCCCGCTGAGGGTGGGGGGTGTGCTGTGACACGTGGGACGGGGTTGGTTGGATGGTGTGTGCGAGGCAGCAGCTGTACAGCCCTCGGGTCCTGGAGGCTGGTGCTGTGCTTGCTGAGACTGTAGATGTTCTGGGAGATTTTTTGGAATATGTGTAATGGGATCCTGAGCACAGAGTGTTTCTTGTTACTTCTTGGGTTACAGAAGTCTTATAAGGAGTGAATTTTGTGCCAAAATTGAGAGGTTGATGCTGCGTTAATCTTCCAAGTTAGGAACAAGAAAAAAGTCACTGGTTTGTCTAAGGAAAATCTTTCTGGATCTTACAGGATTGCTACTGACTGTTCTTTCAGTTCAGTACCTTTGAGCTTGCAGGGAAAGGTGTTCTACTGAAGTTAGATTCTCTGTCTTCAACTATTCCTTGTTTGTCTTAACTGCTGATTTTGATGTTGTCTTCTCTCCCTGTCTGCTGCTTTTTTGTTGAAGTACATTGTTGGTATCCCTCTAAACTTGGAAATTTAGCACTTGTCACTAGGAGACTTCTGAAGGCACATAGGAGATGCACGGCTATCAACTGAATTTTCTCTTAGAGTTGAGT
This sequence comes from Penelope pileata, assembly GCA_013396635.1. Classification (NCBI taxonomy): domain Eukaryota; kingdom Metazoa; phylum Chordata; class Aves; order Galliformes; family Cracidae; genus Penelope; species Penelope pileata. The sequence continues at coordinate 3,203,980 of WBMW01001092.1, forward strand.
TTCTCCGTCCTCCTTAATGCTGGTGTATGCTCCTCACTAGGAGTGGTGTTGCGTCCTTTACTGATTTTGCTCACAGATCGTTCCAAGCCTTTTGCTGATGCTTCACCCCCCAATAACCTCAGACTTGTTCTAGTGGGTTTTTAATTATTTTATTGCTGCCTAGCAGTAAAACGAATGATGCTACCAGTTCTGCAGTGGTTTTTTCATGCTACTACTGCTGTACGAAGGAGAGTAGGAGGAGTATGAGATGTTTCTCACAGTTACAAAGAAAATACAGCCTCCTAAAAGGCGAGAGAGTGGGAGTAATGGATAAACTTTTTCTCAACAGACTGAGAGGTGAATGGAAGGGAGGAAGGAGGTTTCCCTGCAGGAAGGGGTGGAAATCAACAGTGTCAGGTGACCATCAATTTTAGATCTGAACGTTTTTTGTGGCCAGTTCTGCTGTAACTCTTGAGGTCTGGGGAAGAAGTGAGGTGGCTTCTTTCCTAGCACTGTCCATTAGAAAAGCTTGATATGGAACGCTGATACAGGCTGAACTGTTTAAGACTTGTCTAGAATACGCTGTTATTTAACTCTGGATACTCTTGGGTAGTCTCAATTCCTCAGGTGGAGGACCCTGAGTGGGTAGGACAAGCTTATGCTGCTGTAAGACTTTTAAGTGGGGTAAAGTAAACTCACATAATGTTAAACCAACGTTTTAAAGATGTTCTAAATCTTCTGCTTACCTCTAAAGAGGATACCCGTTCTCTGTGTAAATAGTCTGTTGCAATTTTATGGTGTGTAGCAATTGCCATTGCCAGAAAAGCGATTGAGAACAGCTTAGGAGGGAATGCTGTCATACCGAGGCAAATTACTGTTTGTGTTGTTAGCTCAGGCACCCAGAGTTGTGGTGAGTACTATTTACGCCACTGACATTTCCAGGAGCTACTGCATGGATAACCTGCTCACATGAGATATCTTAATTTGTTGACAGCTTATATGATTGGAGACCCACTGCGCCTGTCTGCAGAAAAGGCAGCTGTCCTGACAGTGGCTGTTAACATACCTTTCAGTCCCAGTTATCTTCCTGAAAGCGATACTGGTCTTGATCATATTGACAAACATTGTCAGTTTCTGAAAGATGGTTGTTGCAACCTCGCTTATGTTATGTGAAAATGAGAGCCAAGAGGGCCTTTCAGTAGTCCATTGTGGGTGAGTGGAGACAAGATTTGAATTTTCATGCATGTAGGGCTTTTTAATTTATTATTTTTTTTTTTTTAGCAAGTTACTGTTATGGACAAACCTATACCAATGTCAGTCCCTTGAAGTAATGTGATTTCAATCAGGTCAGGCTAACCTGAAGCACAGAACTGACAGGGCAGGTAAACTTCCTGCCACTTGCTGGCTTGAAGCTGCAAAGCGGTCATTACTCAGGTTTCCTTGTGTCTCTGAATGCCCGTGGTACTCAGAGTACACTGGGCTTTTATTGCACAGACAGACTTTATAGAGGCTAATGCAAACATATGTCTGTCTGGCTTACTCTAGCAGCAGTGATAAAGTGTCGATGGCTTCCTTATGCAGAGGCATGACTTCCCTTTAGGAGGACGTGTCGATAAAATACAGTTCTCTCGCTGTCGTTGCAGAACGACAAGGCTTACTTGAGGTAGCTGTGTCAGTTCTTTTTCCCTATAAAGTCCACCTGCCAGATTTCCTCAGGCGAAACAAATGAATTTAAATAGTTTTCAAGACAGTACATGCCAGCTAGTTACTAAATGTCTGGCATCTGCTGCGTGCGTTTGCCTACCTCTGTGTATGCGCATGTGGACAGGGGATGCTGGAAGAACTTGGGCTTTCAGGTTTAACAAACTTAAAAACTGAAACAAGGTTAAAGCAGAAAATAGCTGAATGTGTAGAAATCCTTGGTGTCTCACTGTGTTTCACTTACACTGAAGGTATCTATGGCTGTAGTTTCTGTTGTAGAACATCAAAGTATTAGTACAAATCTTGGGTTGGTCTCTCAAAGATGAGTATGAAGCGTATGAAAAACTGTCCTTTCTGATGCAGAAGTCCACACCTCTTTCTGAGGAAAGTTAGCTTCCCTAAGTGTGCCTGTGCTGCTGGTTTTTTTCCTCAGAGATCTCACAAAGCTGTTGAAATCTATTGCATTCCAAATATAAAATGGGAATATTTTGTTGGTTCTCCTTATGCAGTTAGATCTGAACTTGTTTTGCAATCACAGCCATAACTTCTGCTGCGTATCTTTTCCTAGAGACTGGTTCATTTCTGAACTGCACACTGCAAAATGGTGTGTACAGCAATGCTGTCAGTGTTGCCTTTAAGTGAAACAAGTGAAAACAGCTGCAGTTCCCATCTCATTTGCATCTTGAATCGATAGAGTTTCAACAGAAGATAGCAAAACTCCTTCCCCAAAGAGCTTCTTTCATCATGAGCTACTGAAAATTGTCACAGGCTGATCTCAGAGAATGAATCAGACAGAATGCTCTAAAAAGGGCGTGTTCTTATGGACACAGTTATATCTAGTGTTCTTTGGTCTTGTTTTTGCAGAAGGTTAAGGAAGTGCAGTGGGCTCCACAGGGGAATCTGTCTAGTTGTCATTGTCAATGAAACGTGTCCTGTGTAAACTAAAGAGTATGTAGAAAAGCCAGGCAAGACCTGACTCAGTTGTGCTGCTGATTATTCCCTCTAGCAATAAAAAGCACTGAAAAAAGCCTTGAGAAGCTGTGAACCCTCCATGCTTGCAGATACTCAAAAGCGTAGCTAGATAAAACCCTGAACAATCCGATCACTACTTGGAAATTAACACTCTTTGGAGGTGGAGGCTGGGGGGACTAGATGATCTTCAAAGGTTCTTTATAACGGAGAATAAATGAATGCCCTACACATGCTCAGTATTGAAAGAGGGCATGCTCGATTTAGCAGCTTTTAGTCATTAGCATATCCTGTTGTTTCAGGTAAAAAGCAGGAAGCTGATGAATCAACTGGTGATGCTTCAGTTGAAGATGACTCCTTTGTCAAGGTAATAAAAGTATGTATTGGTTTTTTTATCCAAAAAAAAAAAAAGGCAGAATATTCCAGTTTCTATTTAAGTTCAGCATTTGGCTTTATTTAAAAAAAAAATACCGATTCTATTTGCTCTAATTTACATGGAAATCTGGAGTGTTGTTCTCACTGTGTTCAGAGCTGTCATGCCTAAATACTTGCAGGTGTGGTTTTTCTGAAACACTGGGTTTTTGTTATGGCTATGATACAGTATTTTGCAAAAACAATGGTTCTAGCAGTGATTCTCTTCAGGATATAGCTAATACCCATAGTTATACCAAATATTTATTGTTATATTCAAAAGGAAGGTGAGTTGGAGACTCAAGATGCAAGTGATCAAGACGGAAATGATGAATTGAAGGACTTCAAAGAATCTGTTGAAGATGAGAACTTGAATTCTAAAGAACTCCCATCTGCAGAAAAGAAAAGACACCACAACTTGGAGCCAGCAGAGACACCAGAAGATACAGAAAAGGATTCTGAAAGTCAGGTACTCTGTACTTTACATGCAGTGTTATCAGCAAAATGTATTAATGGGGAGTCAGAACTAGTTTTTCCGCTCTGTCTTGCTTTCTTATCTCCAAAAGATAATTGGGACTCTTTCCTTTCTGTTTTCCTTGGCTTATATCTGAGTAGTCCTGAAATAAATGTAGTATTAGTTGATAAAATGGGACCATAGTCTGAAACTAAGTTCCCAGCTGGTTCTTTTCCCTGTTGCTAGAAATGACGTGTATAATCTGAACGCTGAACTTGAAGATGCAAGTCATGAAAAGTGCTTACTGATGTTCAAGTGCATATCCGTTTAGCTAAAATGTTTTCTGAGTTAACTGAATCTCTTGACTCTGTTCTGGTTTTGTTTAAATGTCTTCCGAATAGCTTGCTGAGCAAGTCCCTTTTGTTTTCATAGGAAAATGAAGGTCAAGACACAGAGGATTACACTCTTCCAAGTGTCCGTGTAAGTTCTAAATTTTTTTTTTTTAACTGATTTGCACATTAGTTAGCTGTGAAAATGTCATTTTAGACTGGCTTTTTTTCCACCTTGCATCTTAGAGCCCCAGATACTATCTACCTTTACCTTTACTGTAATAAATTAGAGGAAGCTGCTTCTTTTTTTTGAATAGAGTGAATAATTGTGACTTCCAAATAAGGTATCATATATAAATGCAAAATCCCATCTACAGGCTGGGACTATTCAGTGTGTAAACTTAGCAAAGAATGTTTTTTAGATGTCTTAATAACACTTCTGAGGGGTATGACAAATGATAATGTAGTATATACAGCCTTTAGGTCTGCCACTTCTGTTTTAACTTTGACATTTGTCTTTGGAAATTTTTTTGTTTTGATTGTTTAATGCTAACATCTGTAACATCTTTAAGCTTGGAAATTCATTCTGATTTACATGGATCTGATATCTGACAAAAGACATCTCACACAGCATGTCGTTAGTGTTGTTAATGATAAATACTTGTTAAAATCACTGTGTTTCGCTTTGAAATAATGAGAAATCTGAAACTAGGTGGACTTCCTTCTCTTAAGCTTTCAAGGCCAGTGATGGATTGCTTGTGTTCCAGTGAAAGCAGTGCTCAGAAGCGTGACATTCATCCATTCCAAAGGCTTTAGCAGGATAGGCGACAGTTTAGAAATGTCTTGTCTTGTTAAGGGGAGGGTTTGGCTACGTGTTGCAGACAGGTAACAGAGAAGTTTGGTACAAATCTTCAGCGATTTGACAAGGAAGGAGCATAGCCTTGGTTTCTGTATCATCTTTTCTTAGGATACAGTTTTACAGATCATTGCTTTGTCTTCATCTGATAGAAGTACTATGGAAAATAAAAACTGTTCTACCTGATGTTTTAAAATAGAAGACATTTAGTCTCAACTTCCTTTTCTTGCAGGATGGTGAAGATGAAGAAAATGAGAAAGGTATGTTCAAAGTTTAATAGAGTTCAGAGGTCTTTAGCCTGGTAGGCCAGGCAATTTTCTTTGTAATATTCAGTCTCTCTACTAATACTAGTCTTTGTCTCCAGTACTAAGTATCAGTTGTCTCCTTATTAAGCTCAGCACCTGGAATCATTGTAGTCAATGGGTTTCTTTCACTCTTAAGAGTTATTTTACTTTTAAGAGTTGATTACAGTACTTATCAGTTACTGTGGTGGATGTATAATATAGTTGTAATACTATGAATCTTAACTAAATATTATAAAAAACCCATAGTATTCAAGGGCTCTGATTTTAATATACGGTAAGTCTTGATGCACATACTTCCAACTTGCACTGCAGTAACTGATGTTTGATTGAGTTGAAATGATACACCCTTACACTGAACTTGAGCACCCAAAAATGTATGGACCATCATATGCTTGACTTACTGTCACTTGGAAATACCAGTTGTATATAGAACAGTAAAACAAGTGTTTGGAAACCCATGGAGTGGCTACCTTTTCTTTTTTAAAGCTGTGCTCGTTAGTGAAACTATAGAAGGAATATAATGCATTTGGGAAAACAGACTTTCTGGACAGAAGTCTTAAGGATTCTACATGTTGTGGACTAGAAGGGACATGGAACATCGTCATGTTACACAAGATGGAATAAACACTGAAGTTACAGGATAAAACTACAGACTCCTTGTTCACGAGGGACCTACAGCTGAAGTATCTCTTGTCTGCAAACTGAAGAATACTGTTGGAGGTGCCAGTGCAGGACTGAGATGGGAAACCTTGTCCAGTGGATGAAGACTGAGAACGAACTGTCTGCGGACTCTGGATTAAAGCTCAGGAGCGAGCTGTTTTCTGCAGCAGCGTTGTACAACTAACTTGACTGCCAAACAACAGCTTGGAAAGGACAAGCCAAAGAATACCAGCGTGGAAGACTGACTGAAATTCTCCAAGACTGTAATACTTTTGGATTTGGGAAGGCCGGAAGTCTCAAAACCAGGAAGATTCAAAGATGGATTAAACCAAACTGTGAGCATCCAAAGCAGCTATTTTCTTATGGCGTGCTAAATCCTAAACTGGAAAATGGATACTACTCGTGAAGAACGGGTATCTCCAGGATGGAAACATATTCTGACTCCTTATGTTTTGGTATTTGTCTCTAGAAAATGTATTTTGCCATGAAGAATAAGTGATCCTGGGTAAAGGATTTATATTTATGTTAATACACCTTGTGTTTTTTTCCTAACCTTCCATCGGTGCTAATAACTGGCTTTGTATTTTCTAGGTCCTATTCTAGCTTATGCGTATGAAATTGTTTAAACTTCTTGTTTTGCCATATTTATTCCTGTTAAATCCTCTTAGATAAAGCAGGTTCTGGTGATGGTACACAAGAAGTATCTAAACCTCTTCCTTCAGAAGAAAGCCTAGCTGAGGCTGATCACACGGCTCACGAAGAGATGGAAGCTAACACGTCTGTGAAAGAAGCTGAGGATGATAACATATCGGTTACAATCCAGGCTGAAGATGCCATCACACTGGATTTTGATGGTGATGACCTCCTAGAAACAGGTAAAAATGTGAAAATTACAGATTCTGAAGCAAGTAAGCCAAAGGATGGGCAGGATACCATTTCACAGAGCCTGGAGAAGGAAAGCAAGGACTATGAGATGACTGAGAACCATAAAGATGGTAAGAAGGAAGACTGCGTGAAGGGTGATCCTGTCAAGAAGGAAGCCAGAGAAGGTTCAAAGAAAGCAGAATCTGGAGACAAAGAAAAGGATACTTTGAAGAAAGGTCCCTCGTCTACTGGGGCCTCTGGTCAAGCAAAGAGGTTTGTTTTTCTATGTCAGTTCTTTACGATACTGAGTACCAGCATTCAATAAGATCACTCTACATTAAGGGGGTAGCAGCAAGAATCTTGTAATTAGTGTCCTATGCTCCTGCCTATAGATTTTTTTGACCGCCATAAGTTACTTTTTAAAATTCAAGATCTTCGTATAGACACTATGTCCTACTGATTGCATTGTCGAATTGTCAGCATTTATTTATTTTTTTCAAATTGACGAGTTTTTTAAATGTCCTTGTGATGATGGTAATGAACAGCTATCAGTTCTAAGAACACAAAATGAAGTCAAGTCCCCGTCCTGAAATCTGGAGAAGATTGCCATATATCCACTGAATAGAGTTGTCAGAAAATCTAGATCTTCAGGCATCCTGGGGAAAATCAGTGCAAGAATCCATAAGGGAATCATTTGTTCAAATACACAGTCTAGCCATTTTTTTATTTTTTATTTTTTTGAAATGTTACTTGTGTATTAGTATGAAATGCAACACTTACCAAATTCTGTATTTTCAATTTTCTTCTGATTTTTAATTTGCTTCTCTAGCTCTACTAAGGAATCTAAAGAAAGCAAGACAACATCAAAGGATGATAAAGGTAACTATTACAAGTTTTAGGGTAGTATTGCCTTGAAGTGTATGCCTTCCTTGTTGAGAACTTCCGTGCTACATACTAAAATGGCTTATGTGATTGAAGTCATTTCTCTGTAGTGATTTGTGCTGGAGGTGCACTAGTCGTTAGCTCTATGTCTGCGTATTTCTTCTCATGTGAGATTCTTTGTAAGATCAAAAATACTAAGAACTCAATGCAAAAATGTTCTTCTATTTCAAAACACTATTGTGAGCAAACTCAGCATCTCCCAGGTGCTTTTTTTGATGGGAAGGTGTAATTTTCAGATATGCCTACTGTAACTTGACATCAGCCCAAATGGTTGACTGTGTGTGTGTGTGTGTNATATATATAAAAACACAAAATGTCAAAAGCATTTGCAAATACTTAATACTATAGAATTCAAGTTCAGACACAAATTCAAGCTCGCTTTTAAATAAAGTGAACTTTCAGCCACAGTGTAACAGCTAACATGCTAGCTAGCAACATGGCTCTTGCACTGAACAGCCACATGAAATTGGAAGCTATTTGTATACTGTGGGGTTTCCTTCTGTTATCATAAAACACAATATTAAAAATTCACAGTGGAGCTCTGGTGTGCATTAATGTCAACAGTTATCCTGATGCTTCAGAGCTGAACAGATACAGTCTTACAAGCTGATGCATCTCCTTCATTTGCCTATTAGCTCTCCCAAAAACCTTCCTCACAGAATCTCTTGCATATCACAATGGATAAAGGAAACTTCACCTGAGAAATGAAGCTCTTAGGAGAAATCTGTGTGACAGACATAATTCAATCTTCTGTACGTGCCTGTCTGCTCATAATAGTTGTGTATTTACGATGAAATTAAAAATATAGCAAATCTGTTTTCATGTTATGGTTCGCATTTACAATGGCTGTTAAATTAACTGTCATAAGGCTGTTGTAAAATGCACATACAAAGCCACGATAGTGGCTATTTAATGATATTCTAAGTTTATCACAGTTTATCAAGATAATCTAGGATTATCAAGATAATTATCAGGATAATCCTAGGTGAAGATAACTGAGGCTTTGTTACCTTTTGCTCTTAGTTCAGTTCATCTTGATGCAGTGAAGGAAAGCCATCTGTTTCACAAGGTGGTTGTTACGTTTTCAAACTGCACGCCACCAGATCTTCCAGCTGTTGAACTGGAGCTCCAGTCCTTGTCTGGCCTGTGTGACTGGCTACATTTTAACATACTCAGAAGCAGTTCATACACTTAGCAGCAAACAACAAGAAGCTGAACAAAGTAATACAAGAGATGTTGTGGATTTGTAGGTGACTTTTTTGAGGTCTTAATTCTATCTTGTTGCAATAATGGCTAAAACTTGTTTTTTTGTTTTAAGGATGTAATGCTCTTTTTCCTGTTTGTCCTTAGTATTTTCCTTAATATGTGTGAGATCACATCTGGTAGGCTGCATCCAGCAGTATTTTAAAAAGCTGCTCTGGATGGATGGCAGACACTAAGAAGCTGTGGAAATGTGACACATTCTGGAGGCTAGGAAAAATAAGTTACGTTGAGGATTAACCACCTCCACTGTTAACTTTTCAGTCCTCTCTTTGGTAATGCGCCTAGCATAAAGACATACTAATGAAGAACACGTGCTGGCTGCTAAAAAACATTTTTTTGTTTGGATGGAAGTTACTGATGAGAACCAAAAGTTGAATCTTAGTATGCGTACCTAAATGAGGGGTAAAGCATGCCTTAGAGGATTGTATGATTTTTGTAGCTCTGTGGGTGTGAGTAAGCCAAGCTGTTGGTCTCAATACGTGGGTGAATGAATGAAATCTTATGGCATATATTTTTTTTGTATAGAAGTCTTTTCAAGAAAGGTAACCGAATAAACAGTTGCTTAAAGGTAACGGGCTAAGTTTCTCTTTTCAGCAACAGCTGAGTTCAATATTCATAATACCTTTGTCTCCTTAACTTTTTCTGGCTGTTTTGCAAAACTTGTTTCAGGAAGTGCAAGCAGTGTTAGTAGTAGCAGTGGAAGTTCAACTAGGAACCTGTGGGTTAGCGGACTCTCTTCCAACACAAAAGCTGCTGACTTGAAAAATCTCTTTGGCAAATACGGAAAGGTATTTCATGTGGTGTGATAGTGTGTGCTGTGTTGTCTCTTCCCCCCAAACCCCTCCTCTATTCTTATACAGAAATTGAGCATTAATTCATTTAAACACAAGTCTGAGATGAAATGTCTAACCAGCATGATCTTTTTTTTATTATTATTATTTTTTTTTTTGGAAATTAAATAATGATGGTGATGTTCTTTTGCAGCAACTGTATTTAACCATTAGTATAAGATTTGGAGACTTGTTTTTAAGTGTTGAGAGCTTCTGAATGGGGTAAATTGGGTTAAAAAAAACTATGACAGCTAATGTCTACTCATTCAAGACTCTTTTAATGAGCTTTGTTACAGGCTGCTTAAACTAAGTCAGTTTTCCTGAATTTTGGTTTGTTTACCACGATAATTCTGTAACTACTAAGTATGTGTACTGATTATTGGCTATCTCATTTTTATAATAAAGTAAAGAGGTAATTTCATTTAATGCTTTCACAAATAGTGAAACCAAAAGTGTATTTTGTTAAAATTTCCATTTCTTTGCCTGTTTCTGCTTTAAAGATGTCTAGCACCTATATTTTGTTACATTCCCTCTTTTAAACGAGTTGGGAAATATGTAGTGACTAAATGACCGTAGCATTGCAGGCTACTAGAAAGATGAAATTCATGCATTATAGCATAGGTAAATGAAGAAGACCAGCTCCAGGAGTTACTGAGATGCTAACAAGGAGCAGCAACACAGGACTTAATGCTTTCTCCAGAAGCAGGTGTCAAAGAGCTGCTTACCAGAACTGCTTAGCTGACACTTGCTAGCTGCCTTTGAAGAGTTTTCTGCCTTGTTAAATTACTGCATAATATTGCTTATACCTTCCTGTGATTAATTGGCAGCTGCTGATTTTTTTTTTATTTTTGGTGCATGTTCATCCATCACAGATGAAACATCAGTTTCAGATCAGTAGTGTTTCTGTGAATGAATTTTGATGGTAATTGTCAAGAAGAGTTTAGGTAATGTGCATGAGGTTGTCACTCGCCAAAACAGGACACAGGCATGAATTTGCCATGATTTGGAAGTTGGGATAGTTTTTGAAAAGGTGCAGTTATGTTTTAGAAAAGTTGCAGTGTCATTCTTTCTAATGGGGTGGGGTTTTTTCTTTCATGTATACCAGGGTTAAAACACGATTGGCATATCGTCTATTCCTTACTACAAATGTGTCTCTAAAAACCTAAATTTTACCTGTTCATGTAGGTACTTGGTGCAAAGGTGGTCACAAATGCACGAAGTCCAGGAGCAAAATGTTACGGCATAGTGACCATGTCTTCTAGTACAGAAGTGGCTAGATGTATTGCCCACCTCCATCGAACAGAGCTGCATGGACAACAAATTTCTGTTGAGAAAGTAGGTTTAATAAGATGAAAAGTTTTCCCAAAATAGCCCATCTTAGGCAAGAATCTATATTAATGGATTTGCTTTTGCAAAAAATATAGGTGAAAGGTGACCCTTCCAAAAAGGAGCTGAAGAAGGAAAGTGATGAGAAATCTGGTTCAAGTAGAAGCACAGGAGATAAGAAAACCACATCAAGTGATAAAACCAGCAAGTAAGAATTTTTCTTGTGCCTTCTAAAGATGTGAAGATCCGTTAAGCTGAATTTTCTCATTGTGTTTGTGTATTTCTCTCCTAACAAGAACTCCATCAACAAAAAAAGAAGAAAAGAAATCTGAGAAATCTGAAAAAAAAGAAAGTAAAGAAGCCAAGAAAACAGAAGGTAAAGATGAGAAGAGTGATAATGGAGCAAGTGGCCCTAATCAAGAATCCACTAAAAAAACTGAAGACAAGAAAAGAATAAGTATGCAATATAGCTGTTTCCTCCCTGTGAATCTGTGTCTGACTTACTTTGGGGGCATGTTCTTGTTTTCAGTGGAAGCAAGATAATTAAACACCGGTTCTTTAGAATCCAGTCACATCTGTTACTTTAGAGCCGATGTGCAAGCTTCCACACGTTATATTACTGCTTAACTACAGACATGTGCTGCTATGCTTCTCCTACCAGTAACAGTTACTTAGAGATTCAGAAATGTCACCAATGAAAAATCTGTAAGAGGCGAATGGATATGTTTGTTTTAACCCCCCTCTTTTATTTTTTCCCCTTTTACTAGGTGGTAAAAGCCCGGGTCAAGTTGTAGTTCTAGACCAAACAAAAGGAGACCAAGGCCACTCTAGGACAGTGAGAAGGGGAAGGTTTGATAAAGTAAGTATCTATAGATTTGATGGAATCCTTACCTGATTTGATGCTCCTTTACAGTTGATATTTTTTTTTTTTCTCTGATGAGTATATAAACTATCACAAACTACTAAGCTTAGATAGAAGCTTTGTATGCTTTGGGATAGCTAAGTAGTTAATGATATTTAAACGTAGCATCCAGAAATCTCCCTAAGTGAATGAGACTTCTGAAATAACCATTGTAATCTCTATCTATAGCCACAGATATTGAGGAACAAAGAGCGTATTATTCAAGATAAAGTGAAATTCAGGGAATACAGGGGTAGAAAGGATATCTTGCCTTTTGAAAAGATGAAGGAACAGAGATTGCGAGAACACATGGTTCGATTGGAAAGAATACGACGAGCTGTTGAACTCCGAAGGTAGTAATTCAACTTTTTGCTAAAGGCTATTTTACACATTAATTGATCAGATACTATATTTAGAAATCTAATTAGAATGTATTCTGTCAGGCATTTTTTTTCAGATGTTGAAGTTTGGGACTGTACTTAACAGTACCCTTACACAAATTAAATGACTCCAAAATTTTTAATATTTTAAAAGCTATACGTGTACGTGCATAGCTTAGTGCTTGTTAGAGGGGGTGTTACTGCATGCTAGTTTGCTTTTTGAAAAGATAAGAAGTTGATTAGGAGACGTGGCCAGAAATAGGGGTTTTTAGAGAACTACTGTATGCATAAATGACAAATTGAGCATAATAAAATCTTCTCTTTACACAGAGGGACTAAATGTCTAGTTTTTCAATTCTGCTCATTTTATATGGCTCAAAGCTTGTAGAGGATAGTTAAGTGACTTGTGTTTTAATCTGGATTTCCCAAAACAAAGGAATTCCCAGCAAGCATAGATCTTATCAGAGAAAATGCCTTTCCTGCTTCCTGTATACTGTGGTATAGGAGGTGGGGGAAGAAGAAAACAAACAAATATATTTAACTTGTACGAGTCAGACCAGTCATGTTCTTCTGTCTGATTTTTGGACAAAGCAGTAAGGAAATGTTTGTTAGTGTGACGTGGGCACAACAGCTAAAATGGAAAGTTTGAGACCTAAATCATTATTTGCCAGGCTATCTGGCAGATAGCAAAAGTTGCTATCTGCCAGATAATACAGCAGTATGAATCCAGCACAAAGAAAATCAGAATGGTAATTCTTGACATAAATTTTTCTAGTATCAGTTGTCTGCTTATGTGTTTTTGTAGAATGTGCTAAGAACAGTTTGGCTACTTGGGACTAAAAGGAGTAGACTTCTGATACCAGGGCTTCTGTCAATAGCCTCCTCGCAAATAGTTCATGAATTTCTATGCCTGAGGTGATGTTAGTTTGGATAAGAAAGTTTTTCAACTGAGTTTCTGCTAACTCATTTCTTGTTTTTTTTTTTCTTCAGGAGAAGAGAAATCGCTGAGAGGGAGCGTCGTGAGAGAGAACGTATACGAATAATGCATGAACGAGAAGAATGCTTGCAGAGGGAAAGGGAACGATTAGAAATTGAACGGCAAAAGCTAGAGAGGGAAAGGATGGAACGAGAGCGGTTAGAAAGAGAGCGTATTCGTATTGAGCAGGTATACATATCTGTATTTTGAAATATAATGAAGTGTCATTAAGGACTGCAATCCAGTTTGCGCTTGCTATGAACTTCTCTTCATCCTTCCACCTAAGCCTCAAAAGAACCAACCTAACGAATAATGCGCAATGGAAAACACAAGCAGCATCTTGACCTTGTTTGACTTGTATCAAGAACGTGCCATCAAACTGCAGTAGCTGTGCGTGTCTGTCACAAACACTAATGCTGAAGTTCAGCAGGTCACATTGCCCATGTAGTCTTAAGTAATTTTGTTGGCTTTTTCCTAAAGAACAATGGTGTAGCAAACTTAATGAGATGCTAAGGTATTCACTGCCCAGAAATGCAACACAAGAAGTCACCTGGAGATTTTTAAGTCAATAGCTTCTACAGATGCATTGACTGATCTTTAGAGAAGTATTCCTTATGCTCTTTAATCTTGGATGCAATCCAACGATGAATTATATCAGAGAGCCTTTAGTAGAAAACTGTCAAGTAGTAGTTCTGTATACTTGCTAAGTGTTTCATAGGTATCTCTAATTAGAGCTCGTTTGATGTGTTTATTTACCCTTCCTTTCACGGTAGGAACGTCGAAAAGAAGCAGAGCGTATTGCTCGTGAAAGGGAGGAACTGCGTCGGCAGCAGCAACAACTTCGTTATGAACAGGAAAAGAGGAATTCTTTGAAGCGTCCACGCGATGTAGATCACAGGTAATCTCATTCTGAAACCATTGTTTTACAGCCCTTGTAGAGGGCTGGTAGCTGTAGCTGACTTGAAAATGCAGTTGTACCTGAAACAAGCCTTCACAGAAGAACTGAATTTCTGGTATTTGCTTGTTTTTGCAGTTAGGCTATGTCAAGTATGAAACATGTTATCTGTTTTGAAACAGGAGAAGCATCCCAGTAATTAATTGTTGTCATACCAAATGAACGTAATGCAGTTCAGTGCATTTGCTGAGGAAAAGCTGTTCTTCTGCCTTAATAGTTGCAATTTCTAGTTTCTACTTCATTAAGAATTAACATTTCTGATAAATTAATGGTTCATGGAGTCCATGTGATGGATTTTACTTTTTACTGAAGCTGCTGTTTGAGCCACCTGAGTTAAACTGCCTTTGATATTTACATGATTGTAAGAATAGTTCTGAGACCTTAGCCATAAAATTGACTTAAGAGAGTTACAGTGGAAGGTAAGTATAAGCTCTTATGGTAGAGAAAGTAGAACGTTACTCCCCTCATGAAGAAACATTAAAGACAGCTTCATGTTTATATACTTCAGTGTCTCGTTTTCTCATCATACAGACTGCACCTGAATGTTCTAATGAGCAGGGCTGGGACATTTCCCGTACTATTCTTTCCTGAGAAAGCTGTTCTGATTTTCTTTTATCGAGAAAGCTGCTATTATTATTATTATTATTGTAATTACTCTAGAAGACCCTTCCAAAGGCAAAATTTTGCTTGGATTCTGTTTGTACTGGTGGTTGTGTAAAATCTAAGCTACAGTATACCGTTTTGGGTAGTCTGAAGAAACAAAGACGACAAATATATTTATTACATTTTGATGCCATCTTTTTAGTTGAGGGTGCTTTAGTTGAGGGGCTTTTCAACGGTCCAAATACCCATCTTTAAAGCAGACAACTGATTCATAACTTAAGGTGTTTTCTGTGCGTTAGGCCATGATTTGGATACGTGTAACTGACGATGTTTCATTCCTTTCCCTTAAAGGAGAGATGATCCTTACTGGAATGAGAATAAGAAGATGGCTCTCGATACAGATGCACGTTTTAGTCACAGTTCAGATTACAGTCGCCAGCAGAACAGATTTAATGATTTTGATCACAGAGAACGGGGACGATATCCAGAAGGTTCTTCTGTTCCATCATCGTCTTTTGATAGGTAAGTTTAGATAATAGGGCAGAAGGTATTTGCCAGCATCTCTCTGGATTTCACTGTTAGCACCACTTTGAATTTTGAATAGTTAGACTTCAATATGAAGCAGTACAATTGCGGTAGTATCCTGAAATGACTTCAGGACTGGCCATTCATACCATAAAATCTAGCTGTTTTTCTCTGCAGACATTAAATTAGCTGTCTGGTGGTCTTTTTCTCATGATACTTTAGAAGAAATTCTGCAATTACTTCTCTTTCACATCTAGTCACAAGTGTGTTCCAATGGATTAGACCTGTCCTATTTGGTTAATTCTTCTCCTCAAAAAGCAAGGCTGAAAGCACCTGACGTAATGACTTGCATGAGTCATGTTGGTTACAGTCCATGCAACTGCATGGTGCACAGCTTGATTCCAGGGCCAGCTCAGTGTTTCCACTAAACATCTCCAGTAACCAGTTATAACATTAAGACCACATAATTGTGGCTGCTGGACTTCTGCTTTTATTAATTAAATCTTCCAGCCAACTCGAGAAATCTAGCATTCCCTATGTTTCATACTGGGAAGGTAAAAAGGAGGCCCTACAGTTGCTTAAATCTTCTGCTTGCCAAATGGCAAGCAGATAAGTCCATTGAAAAATGCTAAAGCGGACTTAAGAGCTCAAGCTCAAAATGACAACTGTAAAAATCAATATAATTGTGTGGGAAGGATCCTTGCGATATATACCATGATGTATCATATATATTTTTGAATATGAACATATGAATAGTATCTCCTAACCTATGAGCTTAGATGTATGGAGAAAGGGGAAGCAAATGACTTGTTCCTCCTTTAACAACTTAGGCGAGAACGTTTTGTAAACCAAGGTGAAGCAAAAAAGACTCGCCCAACAGCACGAAGAGAAGAGCCAGGGTTTGAGAGGTACCCTAAGAACTTCAGTGACTCCAGGAGAAATGAACCACCACAGCCTAGAGGTGAGCTTCGAGACACAGACAGACGGGAAGTGCGAGGAGACAGAGATGAAAGACGAACGGTGATAATTCATGACAGACCTGAAATACCGCATGGTCGACATCCAAGAGAGACTGGTTCAAATCCACCCAGGCAAACAAGTTGGAAGAATGAGGGAAGCATAAGCACAGACAAACGGGATGGCAGGTAAGCTTGCTGGGTATACAATTAGTGACAGTACTGATTCTTGTAGAACCTATCCCTGGCACTAACTCCTCAAGAACTGATGGGTAAAGAGAGAACAGTTTCCCTCCTCAAGAGTGGCAAAATTCCTTTCCAAAACTGTTGGAAAAACTTAGGGCTGGGTTGTCACACGTGCTAAATGTCATCTGTAAACTTGATGCTGGCTCCCAGCAGTCTATTCTTAATGATGCATAGCAATATACAGGAAGGAGGATTTTTATGTAAGAATGCTGACATAAACAAGTAGATGCAAAGTTTTATTATTTAGAGAGCCATATAAATTTAAAAGAATGTTTCCAAGAAGCCAACTGTAAGTTGCTAGGAATCTGAAAAACACAAAAAGCAGTCTTTGAAGTCTATGTATGCTGTGTTTTGGTACCAATTCTACTATACTGAAACCAGAATTTTGATAAAAGCAATTTTTACAGAGGCGAGAGGCCAGATCGATCAGGAAGAGAAGTGTCTGGACACGTGAGAGGTGCACCGCCTGGCAGCCGCAGCAGTGCTTCCGGGTATGGAAGCAGGGAAGGAGAGCGAGGTGTGATGGGAGAAAGAGGTGGTGGACAAGTAAGTCATGCTTTTGTGTTTGTGCACGAGATAGGGAGAGACTGGAAAATGCAAAATAACGCTGAAAAAATGAGCTGACCATATAGCATTACATAAATCCTAACAAAATCCTAACAACAATCTGACTAGTTTCAAGTTGCTTTTCTTCTATTAAAATTGTGTGTTTTGCTTTTTTTAAGCCAAAAAGTCTGCAGAAAACACATCCATTCCTCATGTCTAGCATTTTTTAGGCGGGTCAGAACAGTATGTGAATGAGTTGCTGATTATACTTCTCATACTGTCACCATCTTGTTGTAGGTTCTTAATCTTACACTGCACGCTACTTTCAGGGCAGTTTGTCACTGTAATCTGTCTTGTGCTACCTGGTGTAAGAACATTCTGTATGACTTGTCTTTAAAGCCTACAGCCTAAATGACCTATGCTATTAGATCCTGAAGCATTTTTTAGAAAAAGTCTTTCTGCGGATATATGGAACACACTTGCAAGTGATTACATGATTAGGGTGGAACTGAGAGTAAATGAAGACTTCATGAAATTTTACCCTCTGCACACCCGTGCACTTATTACTGCAAAATAGTTCCTTTTTGATATCTGGAGTTATTTTAACAGGCCGTTTTTAACAATGGGTTAGCTGCTTATGGATTGAAAACTTGAAGTACTTCATTATTGAATAGTGTAACTGGAGATGTGTAGGCTTAACTGTCTTGAAGAGCTCACTTCACGATGATCATAAAGTACGCCTTTCATTCCAAAAATAACTCGTTTCCTTGCTAGCACTACAGTGAAGACAGACATGTTGTTGAACGCCACAGTCGTGAAACTGGACCAAGGAAAGAATGGCACGGACCCGGTTCGCAAGGAAGCGGGTATCATGATGCAAGGAGAATGGGAGATGGCCGTGGAGGAAGCGGCATGATGTCTCCACACACAAGGTACAAAAATTATTCTTTCCTATCACTCCCCCACTGAGCTCCCTAAGTTCTTGTTGTTACGCTTTGGAACTGTTACAGCCTCAGTGCAGTCAGCATTACGTTCTGTGGGGGGCTTGCTGCTGCACTACATACACTCCATCTCTCCGTGCCAGCACCTGGCTCCACAGTTCATGTATTGCTAGGGCCAGCGCTGTTCAGCTACCAAGTCAGAGGCTTCTCCTAAAGCCTATCGTCTTGCATGGTTTCAAGATTCATTGGAGACTTGAGTGATAGGAGAAGTAACTGTGTTATCTGCACACTGAACATAGATAACTTCTGATAACTTCTTTAAAACTTTTGTTTCCAGTAACTCTTCACCAATTAATAGAGTTGTACAGATCACAGGGAATTCCATGCAGAGGGGAAGTGGCTCAGGATTTAAGCCGTTTAAAGGTGGACCTCCACGAAGATTCTAAGATCTACAGCTGCTTGGTTTCAAGATAACTTATTGAAATCTCTTGTAAACTTTTCTCTGATTAAAAACAGGAAATCTTGTCTGGAAGTCCTGGTTAAATTTTTTTAATTTAACATGCTTACTTTCCTCTCAATTTTGGAGGCATTTTAATAGTTACGTTGTAATTTTGGATAGTTTTTGTGTATCTTTGATAAGCATTTTCCCTGAGGCACTAGAGCTGTATAAAAACAAATTGGAACCAAAATATTTGTTAATCCTGTATAAAAGAATGGTTTGCAGCTGTGTGCTAGTAGTTTGATTTACCAACATTAGCTCTGTGGTGTCATGCTTTAAAGTTAGCTACTTCTCACACCATACACAACTCTAACCTCCATTTTGAAGGTTGTCCAGGCTATTCTCTCTGCTTTCTGATTTGTAGAGAAATAAGATTGTTCTTTCATTACTGGGTATTATGTAACCTATTTTTGCAGAAGGTACTGTTACATTGAGTGCATTTATGTGTATTCTTGCAAATGTATTCTTTTGAAATAAACCTTCATATTCTGTATAGCTTCTAGTAAGTCTTTGAAACAGTCTTTGGGAAGGAAGACATGTTGATACAGCAAATCAGAAACACTACTGACAAGCCCTTTCACAGAACATGAGTATTTAAAACTCATTCAGTGTTTACAAAACTGAACACGGGAGCTTGTAAATAGAACTTAAGGGCCTGTGAAGTAGTATCTGAATGAGGGCTGGAAGCTGTCACTGGTTCAGACCGTCTTCTACTTAATGATCAAGTTTAAGGCAAGAGCCAGTAAGAACTCGCTGACCTTTGCCATGCTCAGTGGCAGTTTGTTGCTGGGCGGAAGTACTACTAAGCACCTTGAATGTTTCAGAAGAATGAAATACGAGAAAGTGAGTTAAACTTGTTTTCTGGTAAGTTAGAGGAAGGATGGGAGGAGAGAGATGTGTATAGTCTATAATTAAACAAAAGAAGTATGCCATATTAGAATATGCCAGGGTACATTTAATATATCCTTACTTTAGCTCAGTTGGATTTTTTAAGGTTTTTTGCAGCAGATTTTAAGAGTACAAATTAACAGTCTAGAGCACATTTGAAAAATGAGCAATTGGACTGCAATCTGTGTTGCATTAATTGATAACACAAACTAAATAGGTAATGGAGGATGAATTTACAGTGTCTGGATCAAATGGGAAGTATGAAAGTTAAAGGCAAAGCTATAGGGCCACACAAAAATAAAACTAGAGCTGTGCCTTTCTATAGGTCTAGGTGTACACTTCAGCTGTTCACTTTCCTGACTCTATTTTCCTTATACAAGAAATTCTGCATATGTAGATCTTCAGTGGAAACCATAAAAATACAGGAACAGGGATGATGGAGAAAAACCTAGTTGAAAACAAATAGCCTAATACTTCATATTTAGAAGTTTATCTTTCTCCAGAGTGATTCATTTGCAGATTTCATCCAACCTTTATTACTATGAAAGTTTAAATACCTAAATGAGATACTTCAGTTTACTAAAATTTATTTACAGATGATGATTTTCAGAAGATTATTAACCAAAATAGATCTTATCAGGGTAAAGATCTTAAACCACAGAGGCTGATAATCAGAGACATGTTTCAAAAGATAATTTAGCAGTTTTTCTTTTGTGGTACAAAAACAACAAAAAGGGGTATTAAAATAAATGCTTTTCAGAAAAGTCTAATTCTGTAAGTGTTCAAAATTATTTTAACATTTTACAAGGAAAGTCAACTCTTCGTAGTCTTTAAAAAGATAAATACAATGTAAACAATTAAGGCTTCTAAAATACAAAACATTCAGTAGGTGATCATGTAGATGCCATTACAATATTGGGTAATGGTGCAGCATCATAATGAAAAGGTTTTCCATCACATACTTTGATACAAATGATATTGCATGAATAGATATAATCATGTCATACTTCTAAAATACATTTTTTAAAACTTTTCCCCTCTCTTAGCAAAGCTGTAGTAGCTTACATTAGTATTTGTGTATATATCTCTATGTATTTCCTGTTAAAACCACACTTGGAGAACAATTTAGGTGATTAACAGGCTCACAAGTGAACTTTTCGTATAAGACAGCTGAGCACAGTTCTAGCGGGTCTAAGCAGAGCATCTTGAACACGCTGATGTGCTTCAACAAGGAAATAGGGAATTTTTCTAAAATAACTTCTGGTTTTCAATTTCTTCATTAAAAGATACTATCAAGACATTGTGGTAACAAATACATCAATACTGGAGAATGTATGGATTCACCTGAGCTTCATCAGTCTCAGGTGTAGTCAATAAGCTTACACGTGTATGTAAAAGGTGATTATCAAAAGCTGAACAAATAAGAGCTATACATCTGTTCATTTGGTAAAAGAATAGTCAAGAATTATGAAAACTTTGATAAGAACTTCACTGAAAGTTATACTATGAAAGATGAACCAAAATCACGTCACTTAGCATTAAAGCTGTATAACCTTGCAGGGGATGGGGACACAGAACTGATGATAGGATCTTTCACTGCCTTAACAAGAATCTCTCAGTATGTATTAACGTTCTGTGACTTTTTATGCAAGACCTAGTACAGAGCAGTTACTTCTGTGGGAAAGAACAACATCTGTGATAGTTTTAAGTACCACTATCAAATCCTTTGAGAGCTGACCTGTAAATGGTGATTATACACTGCAAAAATATTGATATAATGGGGAAAAAGTCACAAGAACGGCTTATTTGTCAAACACGGTCTGATAGCAACTGTACCTATGGTTATTCTTTTAATGGGCTCTTAAAAGTCATGCTCAGAGGAAGCACATAAGAAATCCAGAAACAAAAGCATACTGCTGTGAACCAAGTATATGAAATGAATATGTGGTTACTGCAACTACTCAGGACAAAAAGGCAAATTGCTGAATTGTAAGCAGTTTAAGAATGCACAGGCAGGTTCACTGCTCCACTGTATCTATCTATAACAGTATCTAAGACAACCAGCTACTGAAATTCTTCCTTCACTTGTGAAAGTTTATTTCCAAAAGCTGTAAACTTTCTCCTGTAGTAAATAAAACTCCATTGTAAAGTCAACCAAGGCTGCAATGGGGGGGGGCGGGGGGGGGAAGCAACATAGTGTTATTTATTCACCTTACATAAAGCCTGTTTTCAAGCTTTCAATCTAAAGGACTTCACCAAAACCCAACTGTAAACAAAAGTAGTAATTAACAGAGTCAAAAAGAGCTTGTTTGTGTTAATCTGTAATAACAAAAAAAGCCTTGAGAGAAGAGTTGTTGCCCTGGCACAAAAATACTGAAGAGAAAATAAAGTTCACTTAGAAATAGGCATAAAATACTGAATATGCATACTAAAAAGCTTTCAGACCTGAAGGCATGGTTACAATCAAAACTGAACTTGTTCTTGTCTAAAAATACGAAGGATAATCTAACAGTAGCCTTCTGTAAAAAATTGGACTTTTATTTAGTTGAAGATTTCTCAACATTTTTTTAATCAATTTTGCATGACAGGCTTCCTTAAGCCTACACTGAAATGTCATGTTTCAGTTTCTTACTCATGCCTGTTTATTTTAGTATGAGGCTGGACTGCATAGACGTTTAAGAGGAGAATTGGGACAAGTGGTACAAGTATTGACATACTGCTCTGGAAGTTTAGAAGGATCCAAAACCACATTCAGCCACCACTACTTTCTGTAAGGTAGCCCTGAACTGTTAACATGCAACAGAAACTATAGTTTAAAAAAAAAAATCGTTGCATTATATTATTTAGAAATAAATCTGTTCTGTTCTTTATTTGTAGAGCATAGGCTTGTTACTGATGAAGCAAGTAACAAGCAATTTATCACTTCTAAAAGGTGACTGCAACATACATAGGTAAATAGAGCATTCTTATATAAAATCAGAATTTTTTTCCTCAATACTTTGTTCCCTATAAATGTACTACAAAAGAAGAAAAACATTGTGTCCAATCATTAGATTTCTTACTCAGAAACTTTTATTCATTGTTTAATTTCCGAAGACTAAAAATTCCAAAGAACATTTCAAGGTAGTTTGAAAATCTATTAAGAAAGCAGTCATCTAATTCTCTGTACTTTTTTCACAGCAAGGAAGTGCACCTATGGCATGGGCTGACACAATCACATGAGCTCTGTTATAGCTGGTGCATGTAATAACTCAGAGACTTAACAACAGTTACGCACTTGGATACTGTCATATCCCCAGTATTGATTCAATAGTAGTGCTACTTCATCCAGCTCTCTGGATTCTTCTAAGAAGAATCTGAGTTTGCGTAAGCTAAAGGCACTGTCTCACGAGACACTGGTAGATCACTTCCCTTATTTATAAATGAGTTTCACAATATGCATCACTTAAACTGGATGGGACCTAAATTGAAATTGTGTCAGCACAAAAGGACAATCTCAAAAGACTAATTAAAGAAATACAAAACTTGTGCAAGTTTTTATGCCCCTACCACCAAGATTCATGTACCTTCTGACTACAGCAGTACTTTTGGCCCCAGTGAGACTGTCAGCCATACCAGCAACACCTGCTTCCTTAAAGTGTGTGACTCAGCTAGTGATGAAGCACTCACAGTGCCTCATTTCATATTTCATCAACACATTTAGAGAAACAGATGCCTTTTTTCATATTGTTTAATTATTTTGTGAGTATACTTTTTAAGCTAAGTTAGTACTTTTGAGTCCTGCAGCTCATCTGAATTGTTCCCCTTAAGGATTTCCCAGACATAACAGCATTTTGTTGAATATTATTCGTTGCTGTCACATAGATGCAAACATGGTATTGTGACTTCTAAAGGTAATTAACTAGGTACTTCAATTTCTTAGCCTCAGAAAGCAATGAATTGCTCATTTCAACATGCCAAGTTTCTCCATGAGCACAAGTAATTCTATGAACCAGAAGAGGAACTTCACAGGCAGTAAAGAACTTTAAGGTTTCAGCAAGTTCTCCAGAGTTAACTCTCCAGGTAAAGAGAGAGCTGACATAACCAAAGTTAAGCAGCAGACAACTGACATGTAATAAAAATCTTTTGAATTGTTAGAGGATCTGAAGTTAAGTCTTGACCTAAAAGCATTATGAGAGCGAAGAGGAGGGTACATAGGGACAGGCACTGCTAACCCACGATGCAGTAAGTACTCTGGTCATTGCTTAGCTGAGAAGATTTGGCCAGCACATGCTGTGCTACAGCTATTTGTTATGCTACAGCAAAATTAAGGACAAATGCCTAAACAAACTTGTGGAAATTAAGTGGCATAGAGATCTTTATGTTCCAACCTCTTCTCTGTATTTGTCCACCACAATTCTTGAAAGGAAGTGACAGTTCCTTTCCAGTGAATACATAGCTCTTCTGGACAACTATAAGAACAAGCTCTTAACAAGAAGGAGCTATATGAAAACACTATGGAAATAAACATCAAATAGATTTCTTTGTAGATGGATTTGGATGAGTATCATCCACCTCACCAAATCTTCCCACTCAAAATAACACTGCAGCCAGTCTAGTGCTGAATATACTTAACAGAAAATGAAGTAACTGCACAAAATAAAATGCATATGTTTATGTTCTTGCATTGGCATTTGTTCACTGGACTACATGAACACATTTCAATGTCAGATTTTTCTTGTTACCGAAGTCTTATTCTCATAGCATAGATGGAGAAATGAGCATTATATTGCAACCAAACTAAGGGTTGTTATTTTTGCTTTTCTCCAACATGCTTTCTAATGAGCATCAATTAACTTGCATTTGCTGAGTCATCTGCTGTTTAAGATCACAACCTTACAGAGTCTGTTTTCATATAAAACACAGTTCTTAATTCATTCTGTTGTATTTAAAGATTTACTTTGTATAAACTTCTGTGACTGTGATAAAGATCCTAATAGTAAAAAGGCTGATCTAAGCAATGAGCTAGCTCTGGGTTATAGGACTACTGCAGCAGGAAAGAAGAAAGGTTCAGTTACAAGTATATCAGCTTCACATTTTACTCTAGTATTTCCTGCTGAATACACCAAAGGATGCCATTTCAAGAAGTCGCACTGCCTTTTATTACATACTGGAAAATCTTTTCAAGAACTTTTCAAATGTTTCTTCAAACTTGTATACACAATAACATGAAACATCAAGTGCAGAGGCTGACTAGCAATCCAATGCAAGTGTATACACAAGAGCATATGCTTTACTTTTAACTTGCCTACCTGTGATCCACGAGCTCTGTAAAGACAATCTGAATACATACTTTATAATATTAGGTGGATGGCTTGCTACAAAAAGTATTTTTTGCATTGTGTTTAAGTGTATATTCAGGAATGTTAATTTCTTCCTCTTATGTTACAATCTTTATTTGGATCAGCTTTGTTGGGCCTCAGATTTCACATGAATGTCACTTAAATGGTAGCTTTGAGCATTTACAAAGTGCCTTTTAGAAAGATATTTAACACTGTGGCAGTGCTCAACTTTTTGCTCATTTTGAGAATACTTGTATTTTAGCTTCATTACACAACTACACGCAACAACAAAAAGTTCTATGATTCTGTGCTAGCTTTTATCTAGTGGAAAACAAGCTCTACTCTACTTTTCTGATGCTTTCCTATACATTATGTAAGTATTTGTAGCACGTGCATGCTAAATTATATAAACAAATTTAAAATATAAATCTGTAACTTTTTGCCAGAACATGTGCTTTGAAGAAGTGTAGATGAAGTAAATAGAGCCAGAAGTATACATCATCTTTACTAGTGCTCCAAGATTACTTTGTGATATTGTTTTCCAAGTTCATCATTGCAAATAAAAGCGGTTCTATCCAGTTCTTAATTCATCAGGTATTGTCTTATGTACCAACTGTGACAGTTGCTTTTGAAATGGTTACTCACAGTAGGGCACTAATTAAGCTTCCAGACATACTTCATTTTGGATATTAACAAGCTCACCTGCTGTAACTTTTGCCACTAGCAATCTCAACCCATGCAGAACGATGCCCTAGATTTCAGGAGTTCTTTACCTTTTCTCCAAAGTTTTTAGACCTGTAAAGAAAACAGTATATTAACAGTAAACTGTTTAATAGTATCTCTGCTATCTCAAATAACCTGAAAACCTTACTCCTTTATTGAAAAAGAAACTGAATTACTGGAGAGTCCAGACTTTGTGATGAGCACTGACATTTAACTTTTCTTCTATTGTGACCAAATGACATTATCATCACTACAGTATATTAGGCTTCAGGCACATCTCTCTGAAACTGGAAATACACATGAATTATTCTAATACAAGCAAGCATCTTGGAAAAAAGATAAGACAGCCACAATGCCTGCTCAAATCAAATTTGTTCAAAAAAAAAGTGGCAACACTGTCACTGAAAATAATAAGATAACCAACACTTAGCTCGACATATTTATTTTTCAAGGGTAATAAATAAATGTAAATACACAAATTTGGAAAAAGCTTAGTAACAGAATGTTTTTAAACAACATTCTGGCTTTAAGTCTTTGTTATTGACACTACTGAAATATTTTCTGATCTGCTTAAAGTAGACAAGTCATTATGTTGGTGATCCTCCATCACATTAATTGGTTTGAAGAAGTTAGGCTGCTGCAAAGGAAAAAAGAGGTCAACCTTTGCTGTAACATAGAAAGTTATCTAAACTGCATACATTGTATTAAAATGACTTTTCTGGGCATGACTTCACTAGAGAATATAGAGAATTTTTTACATTTACAATTTGCATATTAGAGACCTACCATTCATTACTTTATTTTTATAAAATGAAAAGTTGTAACAAAATTGAAAAACAGAAGAGAAAAAGGCATGGAAGAAAAAAGTGGTATAAACTGGCCCTTCAGTTAATAAGACATTCTTCTTTTACAAGACTAAAATTTCCATTCTAGGTTCGTAAGAGATTTATGCAATAACTGGTTCCCATCACCTCAGCAGTTCTGCTTGAAATAATTTTAAAGCAGCTTTTTACCTGTTGATTTGGGTTTAGACACCCTTTCTCTCACAGACTTTCTCCAAAGCTCTGAAAGCAGGAATGTCGTATCTTATCTGGCTGCCCTAGCTGTCCCAGACTAGTGCAGGCTTACAGCATGAATCAACTTGTCCAGGAGGAGCAGCCTTTTTCAAAATTATCTACAAATTGTGAAATATAAATTTTTATCAAAAAGGTTCAGCAAGAAGGTAATTGTTATTGACTTAAAGGAAGTGGAGGAGCATTTGTGGTTCCCTCAAAATTCAGTGAATATTCCATCCCTGTATTCTATAAATACTAGATGCAACATGTTTATTTGGTTCCCATAAATTAGAAAAATCTAGTTTCCAGAAATTCTGAATTAGCAATTTAAAACAAAATACTACACCTGACCACCTTTCCAGACAATCCCAAGAGATTAGCCTGGCTTTTCTCTCACCCTTTGTAAGTGTGCTTTTTAAGGATATATGATTTAGAAAACAAAGTGTGTATTTAATTACAGTACACTTGCTTAAACATACAAGTGGACATGTTAACATCATGTTAAAGTTCAAGGTACTTCTGGATAGAAAGGCAGACAGTTATTTTAACTCTGCATTCTTAGACAGAATAAGGATTATTATAGACCTTAGTTTCCTCTTATTGTTCACCTATCATATGGAGAGGTCAATAAATAATATCTGGTCCAGTTTACCTACAAGAGGAAAAAATTACTTAAAGAAAAAGAAATCACCTATAAAATTACTTGTTTAACCCTGATAACATCTGAGTTGCCATACCCAGTTTGTAATTGCAAGAAAAACAAACGATATTCATCTTGCTCATTAATAAATGCCCCATTTTTTATAACAATGTTTTATATGATCAAGTCATGTATTCTTGGGGCAAGAAACCTGGCCAGGAGGTGCAACAACAGCAATAACACGGTATAAATCTGGGTTCAAAAAACCAAATGTAATAGATCCAGAAGCAAAGACATCTGGACACATTGAGGAGGCAGTGCCCATCCGTTACTTGGGCTGTTGTGTCATGAAGACTATACCCAAACTAAGATATAGTTTCACACTATGAAAGTAACACAGGATTCTGTTGTGCTAGTGTACAGACTTTAGGAAAAGAGTCTTACACAAAACCAGTTACCTCCTTTGTTTAGAATAGAAGATAAAATAGCTTACTAACTGATGTAATAAGTAATGGATGTCACTATGACACAAAACTTGCCATGACTTGTGTGTTCAGCTACAAGGTGCAGTATTTCTTACGACTAACTCAAAGCACAGCCGCATCCAACTGTGATTTGGAATTCCATCTCAAGCAGCACACACTATGACTTTGAAGAAAGTCTATGATTGTAACAAAGTCACCCATCTTCTCCTGAAACGTGAACAAAATCCGTGGGGTAATCAGGCACAGGCGGCATGTAACAGGTTTGTCTTCCTTTTTACTCCTTGTTTTTGCTTCTGAGGACATGCAATTGGCTCCATACTAAATCCATTTTCTGTTACAAGAGAACACAGCTATTCTTCTCCTTTTCTTTCTCTTTTTCTCGAGGCTCTTTACGTTTGCGTTCATTGCTCCCAGATTGTCTTCCACTTGCTGGAGAAGCAGCAGCTTGCACCTGCTATGTAGAAAAAAAAGTAGCATTTTGAGTAAAACAAGTGACATAATTGTAGATGGAACAATAAAGCAGTATTTGTTAAGATTCCTGTCGTCTTCTTGTTACTTGCTGTATATAATGTCAACAGCATCAGTCTTAACTATCTGAAACACGTACAATGCAGACGTGTCCATATAACTATTAAGTTAATACTCACTGAAACTAGTGACTGTATTGTGATGATGTTTTCTTACCTGGACCTGAGCAGCTGCTTGTTCTTGTTCCTGATAGTACTGAGAAGCTCGCCTGTCCTCCTCTTCCTGGAGCTTCTTTGCTAGCTCTAGATCGCTGATTCCTTCGGGTATCTGTTCCCAGTTAATCTCTTGATTTTGCTGCTCTTGTTGTAGAGACAAAGCCATCAGATAATCCTAAACAGTAAACTTGTTCATTAATGCTCTTTCACATAGAAAAGAGCCAAGTCACATCAAGTAAATTTTTCAGCAAGGGCAGCTACACAGTACTATCATTTTTCCCCTAGCCTCATCTTCAAATACATCTATCCCATGGAAGCAAGCAGAAGTTCTGTTTCAGAACCTGTTTATAACCTCAACTGCAGAAATGCTGAAAAAACAGCTACTTCACAATCTTCCCTTCACTGTTCCTATGCCACAGCATACAAAAGTTAGTTTAAAAAAAAAAAATTGCTTTCAGGTTTAAATTCCCCTACCTGGACAACAGCACAAGAATAGTGTCTAGCTCATACCAGTTCTAGGCACGTCATGATTTGGATGCTGTCTTTGTAATTTCCTATTTCTAATTAAAACTCTGTGATTTATGATCAATAGATCACCTGTCCTCAATGTACTGAGCGGTGTTGATAATGAATCAATGAGAAGCACTAACTCTTAAACCAAGAAGAAAATAATCAAAAATAGTTCTGATGTATCCAAACAGACAGACAGCAGTGGCTACTCAAGATATTACTGCCCTTGTTATCTCTAGCAGATTATTTATTCTATGACAAGATGTACAGCACTTGAGTCTTTTCAAAAGCATTTTCTTATTCACATATATTTTAAAGTATTAAATAAGAACTATAAATTTGTTTTGCTTCTTTAGAATGTAAGACTTCCAAGTGCTCTTGCTATGTGTTTATGCATTAACTAACAAATAGGTCGCGTCTCAGACAGGACTTGTGCAAACTATTGCTTATAGGTAAGAATATCAAATCCCCACCACCACATGCAATCTGCTATAGCTTTGCCCCACATTCAGCAAAGTTGGCATCAGAACACAAAGTTCAATTATGACAATGCACTGAAATGAATTTGTTAGACAGGGAGAAGTTTCATAGTTTCAATACTTTTCCTGTTTCCATGTAGAAGGCAGATGTGACATTTCACCTCAAAGTTCTTCGGAGAAAGGGATTCTCAAAGATCAAAATCAGATTTTGCCAACTATTCATGGCTGGTCCTAGCCTTCCTCCCTTGAAATCATGAGAGCACTTCAAAGGAGCACTTGGGAACCTCACTCTAGGTATATGAAGCATTCTTTTGTAGTTATTTTGCATGACTACACATACATACACATTGGTATATACATACGTAACTAAAAATACACAGTATTTACTATGTGTAGTCACAAGACAATAGGAAAATACAATAGAGAGGCAGAAATCCAGTACTTGATCTATTTGATCCTGCTGTCCTCTGTAGACAGTTTCAGGGTCTGAAGGAGGCCGTAGGTGGAATTCAGAATCACAGAAATTTCCATCACCATCCACGTTGTGTAAGCTTTCCCAGACAACTTTCTCTTCTGTAAGAAAACCCTGGTCTGTTACCAGCAGGTAAAGTTGACCCTATGCATAAAGATAAGAAAACCTGTAAAACTATGAAAACAACTTTTCACTGTGTGATGTATTAGCTGATCACTTCTGCTAACTGTAACTGTTGCATTGCAGTAAAACATGAACGTTGATTTTTTTTTTGTGAGTTTTATATTTGAGTCCATATATACACCATTAAGAGACCAGATATTAGTACTCATTGCTAAATTAGCAACCAAGTTTAATTTCTGTATTACATCTTGTATTTTTTTCACTATTACATGGAAGTTCAACAGTCAGTAAAAATTAACAAAGAAATCAATATATACCTTGTCAACTCCTTGGAAACACATCTGAGAAGTATGCCTTGAGACTGACAATCTAAATTTTAAATCACAGGACAAATCACGTTAAATTCCAAAGGCAAGATCTAGAGAGAAAGGTGATCTTTCCAAACAATCCAAGAGGCATTAGCTCAATATGGCCATATCTCAGACTGAGTGTGTTTTAAAATGTTTTTTTGACAAAAGCTGAGGTTTAGTTCGATTGGGAAAAAAATAAACTTAAGATTCTTGCTATCATTTGTCATCAACAACTGCTTTTGTTGGATTTTAGCCTTCACAGTTCCACAAAGCCAAATTTCTCTATTAGTTTAAAACTCTGAAATTATAAAATGGGCTGGTCTGGAAGTGAGAAACTACGCTAACAAATCCAGAGGCCAAAGCAGAGGAAGATGAAATGCAAGCTTAGGTTGAAGGAATGGGAGAAGAGCTGAAATCAAATGGAAATTTCAGAAGGTCTCAAGTGAAAGGAGATACTGCTGCATGTTTGAGGGATAGCAAAGCAGCATAAAAAAATGTTAAAATTTCAATTTAAGTTCGATTTTAATCTAACCGTACTGCTTCTAAAACTACGTGCCAAAGCAAGAGTTATTACTGACCACACAGCACATGAACAAAAGTTTCCAGTAATATTATTTAGTGTACGAGGTCAGGATACTCAAGTAAGTAAAGCTCATTGCAGCATCTCAGCTGTACAAATCAAAGTACTTTATTTGCTGTCTGCACTACAGCAGCACACAGAAGGTTCTGAAAGATCACAGTGCTAAGCTGTATGAAGACACAAGCTAGACAGGTGAAAAATGGAAACATTGCTCCTGTACGATGAGTACAAAACAAGCTCACTGATTTCTCCCAAGTCACAAAAGGACTGTTTGTTCTGAGATTAAAACCAGCTCTCTTCAATCCCACTAAGATACTTCAAGTTCACAGCCATCCCTTCTGTGACTGAAGGGTCATTCTACACAACAAGAACATAGCTTGCAGAAGCACGTGCAGCAAACATTTATGTGGTTACACAAAGATCAAAAAGAACAGATAAAAAAGGAACACAAAGGGCATTGCTCTGTGTTCCCATTTTGAAATGGTAGTTATATCAGCACAGGTAGGCTTACAGACAAAATTGTCAGTAACAGTTCTGATTATGTCACATAATCCAAGAACCCATCTTTCCCTGGAAGCCAACCTTAAATACAATTCCTGATGCTTAAAATGATCCAAAGAAATTCAAGAAAAGAACTCCACAACACGTCCAATTTGCGCAGAATACTTGTTTCACAGCATTTGATGTATGAAACGTTTAATAAAAAGATAACGATCTAAAAGGTAACTGCACTTGAAACTTCTATGTTTCATTTTGGTCAGTACATTGATTCAAACAAAACAAAAAAGATTCAAGGTTTTCTTTGCAATGCCATACATTTTGAATTAGTTTTTAAACAGTTCGTGAACATCAGTGTTGTTTAATAATACAGAAATTGGAAAATGTTGAAACTTCCATCATCTCTCATCTATTGTAAGCTGAACTTTTCACACACATTAGAGTATATTGCCACCTTCATGGAATTAAAATTACTATGTTATTTAAAAATAGCTTTGAAGCTTTGAATAGAAAACTTATTTCAATCTGAAAAAATATATATTCTTACTTTAAGTGTTCTTCAGCACAGGCTCCCTCATCTTTGTGAGGAGAGGGAATCCCTTTTCACATTATTTGAAAGAAAGAGCAATGGAAAGCACCGATCAGAGATCAAGTCGTCTTCCTCTTTTTTGATGTGTACTTTATATTAGTACAATTTTTAATGACATTTCTAAAAAAATCCAGATTCCCACGGACCCTCCTGTTATTGCTAATATTCACGTAACTTCTGAAGACAACTGGAGAACTTCCAGTTTCATATGCAAAATAAGCCAGCTCTGTGTGTTAGCTTTAATATAGCTCCTCCTTTCTAAAGAGGATCAATCTTCCTAGAGCTTCATTTTTCTGTTCCTTCTGCTTGCAACAATGAAACAGACACTGCGACCACAGACTCTTTTTACAGGCACTGCTTTAATGCCATGTGAGTTTTCTTCTCAAGCACAAACGCTTCATTGGCACACCTGAAGTCCACCTGTGTTACAGGAAAATACTGCCAGTCATATGACCCTCACACTGCCTCTAAATTTGAGCTGCACTACATCAGGACGTGCACGGCGTCAGGAACCAGCCACCATTTTCCAGCATTTACGAGATGATGAGATCAGTCTGGCTGCAAAGCTCTCCCTCTGCCTTGCAAAGTGCATAGAGAGCAAAATGGCTCTGAGACAGGGACGTGCAATCAGGACTACAGTTTCTGTGTCCAGTAGTTTTATGCTGCATTTGTCATCTACTGAACGAGATTTGTCCACTTTTCTGAGCTTCACTCAGTATAACATACAAGGAGGAAAAGGGAAAGAGGGAGCACAGTGACAGAATCAATACGAATCATTAGCTTAGAACAAACATTTACGCTGAACTTAAAAAGAAGGAAAGAAACCTAAAAAAAAAAAAGGTAAAAAACATTTTCTACGTAATAGACCACGGTCCCAACTAAGCATTTGTGTTCTAGTCAGACTTAAAGCCAGAACAGAATGATCTGCACACTAAGGTCATTCAAGTCAGCTCATGAACATATGTATGTTTTTCAAGTGCATCATGCCAAGAATTATATCACAGTTTATGAAGTAAGATTTTAATGAAGGTAGAAATGCATTTAACTGCCTACATCTAAGGCGTTACCAACTTACCTTTACCTTTAGGTGTTTTTTCAAATTTTTATAACTATAGTCTCATGGGCTAACACTGCCTCCAAAAACGCTAGCCCATAGTATACAGCAATGTTATCTACTAAGAACCATTGCCAATAAGGAATAAAACACTACAAGAAAGTCTCAGATGCATAACTGTTATGGTAAACTCTGCCTACAATAACATCACGGACAATCAAAGTATTTAACCTAAGAATCAAGATCTAGATGGTGTAGACCAATGCCCAGATTTTATAGTTTCACATGTAAAAGGCTTAAATGAACTGAAGGATAAAAGCAAGACTGTTCTCCTGAAGAAAGGTCTCTGTTAGTCTGCTGTGCACAAAACAAGCCTTTGGAAGGCTGACACATGGAGGCTGCAGGTGCACTGCCCACTGCAAGATCTCCTTTCACTTTCTACTTTCATAACCAGAAAAAGTGATTAAAATTAATGCTTTTAAACTACTTCTGAGACCAATTACCAAGTTTCCAGTGGTTTAGAAAACTGAAAAGGAAAGCCAAACACTTATCCAACAGCTTCATACAGGAAAAACAAACATTTTAGGCACAATCCTTTAAGGTCTATGTAAATGTTCTCTTGGACTTCTGGATCAGATCCTTTCATTTTTACGAAGGTGTTTTAAGTTCATGTGAATACATGCTATTATTTTGAGATTAATCTAATCTGAATATTATAACTACTAGAGAATGTTTTTTTTCTTTTTTTCTTTTTCCCAGGGAAAACGTGAAGTTATTGATATGAAATATATTTAGTACTTGAACAAAAGCCTATCTTGAGTTCTGAAACAGAAACCCAACATTTATTTATAAACCTAGAGAGCATCACTGCTATACACATACTCAAAAATCCAAACAGGCAAACTTCTTGTTACTTCTCAGTAAAGAAAGTAGACAGTTGTATAATAGTCACATCAGTGGGAAAAGAGTTCCAACTGGACTAAGATATTCTTACCAAACTGATCCCCTCTTTACAGTCCTGTTTTTCCTTGATCTAGGGAATTACCATTTGATGTATTTATTATCTGTGTAATGAAAAGCAAAGGCAAAAAAATAAAAATAAAAAAATCACATATTTAACTGTTGAAAATGATTACTGTATAATTACGAGAGCCAAGAGCCATAGTAATATGCAATTAAAGGGATAGGAAGTAGAATAAGTGACTACTTGGACAAACAGCAAAAGGGATAAAGCAAAAGGGAGTTCTTGCCACTACACAGCATCTTGCAACATCAAAAAAAAAAATCTAGGAATTCCGAGTTCAGGGCTGTATCTTCACACTTCTAAATAACTCATTGCAGTAACACAGCTCTCTAAAGTAAGTAATGCAACAGTAAGGCAAAGAGACTTTGATCTGACAGCACAATACAGCTCTAAACTCACTACGATTGAGTAAAGTATTCCAGCGCTAGTAAACCTGTTTTAAAACTGAAAATGTGTCAAATAATGACAAACACCACAAACTCTTGGTACTCAACACTTCGAAACTAGGATGTTCAGATCACAGGAGCAAAGGACATTACCAGAGTTTATGGCCCTCCCATTTCTGCATTAAAACATCCACAAGATAATTCCGTATCAGGGAATTATAGCTAAATGCATATAGTAATAACATTTAAAGACAGAAAACATCAATTATCTCTAAAGCAAGCTCACTAGAAGGGATGTGGAGAAAAATCTAATGCAACTGAAAAAAAAATCTGCTCAAGTCAGCACCACAAACAATGAAAACTGCTCAATCAATCATAACCATATAACTGTTGTGTGGTACCAACACAGAGCAGAATTAAAGCCATCTGTTACCAGAAGTTTTACCGCTTCATCTTTTCTGGCCTATGTTGCATCTTCTGATTTCCTAACTGATGGACTTTTCTCCATAACCCAGCTATTGCTGAATACTGCTAGAAACTCTGAAATAAAAGAAACTCCATCAAAAATCTGCAGAGCTAGCACTAAATCTAGTAAAAGGAAAGAGTAAAGAAGCCGAGAAATCTCCACTTCTCACCAACACGTTTAGCACTGATGAGTATCCTGGAGTCCAAAGATTTCTGATAGCTAATCTTGGCTAAAAGCCCAAGTTAAGCCCATTTCTGACTTCTGAGATAATGAAGAATACCTCATCATATAGCTACCACAAGTAACTACAAAACATAAGGAAAGGTTACTGACAACTATTTTTTTTAGTAGCTTAGTGGGTAGTAATGGTGATAGTATGGTTGGACTAGATGATCTTGTAGGTCCTTTCCAACCTTGTGTTTCTAGGATTAACTTTTAAAAATAGGTCAATGAAGAATTTGTCTTTATTAAGGCAGTTTCCTGACATCTCATGTGTTGTAATGTACAACCCAACAGATATAGAAGGAAAAATGAACAATTTAGAAATGAGAAACACAGAAACTAAAAGTCCATAGATAAAACGCAAATTGGACACTTACTGCCCGTGAGGCCACAATAATGATTATAAAACATTTCTGACCCACATTCCAAAGCTTGTCATTTCAGAGGTTTAAAACTGGGGTCTAAAGTCAAGATTTATCCAGTAATCTTACTTCTTCTAAAATGCCAAACTAAAAAATAATACTATTCTTCAAACACTATTTCTTAGGACTTGGGTTTCATTTTACAGTCAAAATTCAGACAGACTTCTACTCACTGGCTTAAGCTGTTTGATATTAACAACATTACTTAAGGATAGTGTGCATTGAAGTGTTGCATTTTATTTCTTCACGTAAAAAAGACCTCGATAGAAGTATACAGGTATAAGTATGAAGCTGATAAAGCACTAACACCATCCAAATGTTGGCCTTTGCCTACACACTGGGCTGCAGCAGAAGACAAATAGTCCATCCTCCACAGAAAATTTTGTACTTATAATTTACAAGATTGAAAGGACACACTGACCTTAGTGTAACACAAACAATATTTTATATTTTGAAGTTGCAGTTACAGTACAAAAATGAAATGTTTAGAAGCATAATTTCCAACATTTGAATATTTTACCTGGAATATCCTCTACATAAGACCTATACCTCGAAAGTACACTTGTATTTCCATTTAGTCTTTTCTTAAAAAAGCTGCTGGTTATTTTCATCATGAAAGCAACCACAAAAGCAATATATGGCCTCACATAATAAACTATTACCAACTATTCCAAAAAGTCCATTTATAAAACTAAAGAGAAGCAAAACAACAACTCTTCAAACATTTGTCAAATGACGTGGGGGGAAGGGAGGGAAGAAAAATATACTTTTGCCAGTCTTATTGCTCTAAAAATATAACTGGCTTTCAAAAACAAACAACCAAAAAAAGCACAGATGTTCTAAGAGGCTATTAGAAAACCGTGTTACCTCCTCATAGAGGTAATCCATTCTTCATTAGGACTATTCAGAGCTTTAGTTCAGTTTATATGTAGTTATTCAAAATGCCAAAGATAAGAATATGACAGCCAAGATTAACAGATGGAGGAGAAAAGAGACTAGTACTGACAAATAGAAAAGTACCGTTCATGTAGGAGGCTACAAAATAACAGGAGGTTAAAAAAAAAAAGTGGTGTCTAATGCTAATAACTGCCAAAAAAAAGTGTTACCTATAAATGCAAACATTCTTGGAATTCATCTTATAATTTGATTAGCTCTTACTAAATAATTTCAATAGTTATATACAAAAGGTAAGAACTCATCCTTACGTTTGAGAGAAATGTCTAACTATACCTTTGATACGATATTGTAATCCTAACTTCAAAATATCGAAATCTACTTCACTATATTTGAATTTATCAGTGAAAAGAGAATGATTACATCTTAGGATGCAATGTGACTGCAGCATTTTCTGCCTAACACCAGATATGTAGGAAGAAGTACACTATCACCTTACAGCAAAGCTGTGCTCCATAAGTGAATACTTTCTGGCCCATGGAAGAAGGAGTGTCAGAAACATCCACCATGTTGTCACCTTCTTTAAGCATCCTGCAATACTCCTTTCACAGCTCTCATCACTTTTCCTCTCCAGTTTCAGATTTAATCTCTTCCCTAACAAAGGGAACCAATATCATAGTTCATCTCAACTTCTCTGGGTATTTGGTATTTTGAACGCCAGGATACATCTTTAGAACCACTCACCTTCTGGTCCAAACAGAAAACAAAATCTTACATCCTCAGAAACAAGAAATCAAATAAATCCATTAACCTTATCTTTGCCCATTATATACTGCAAATAAATTTAAACCACATAAAAAATTTACATAATTCCACATAAACACAAAGGGAGTTAACAGAGAACAAGTTGAACATAAAAGGAAGAGCTATGGTAAGGTTTAAAATGGTAATGGATTCTGATATCTAAGACACTAATCAATAAACCACAAGTAACATTTGCTGCAGATTCACCATAACACGTACTTATGGCAGTAAGAAAC
Organism: Penelope pileata; assembly: GCA_013396635.1. Classification (NCBI taxonomy): domain Eukaryota; kingdom Metazoa; phylum Chordata; class Aves; order Galliformes; family Cracidae; genus Penelope; species Penelope pileata. The sequence goes on from WBMW01001092.1 coordinate 3,241,301, forward strand.
TGGAATTTATTTCTACTGCAAGACAGGAAAAAAAATTTTGCTATTAGCTGTGAATATAAACCACAAAATTAAAACCAATAAAAACATTGACTATACCTTGTATTTGGTCATGGTGCTAAAATGGTTATTCCTGAAGAACACACAGAGCTCTCCCTCCTGGACAGCTGAAGTCAACTCGCACAGCCCGTGGTATGTCAACTGCGTAGCTGTGTTATTTAGGAATTGCTCAGCTACAAATCCTACAAAAGCAATACATACTGTTGGGTGTGTCTATTACATACTTCTAAATATATAAAAACCTGGTAGTTCTCCCTGCCCCAGTTTACGTCAAGTAAGGAAACATTTTTCATTCTAGTGTCATCACAGCAAAGAAAGTGAAAACCCTACACATTTGTTTTTCAATGTATTGTCTTACTAAGAGTTAAAAAAATATATAAAAATAAATACCTCGAAGCACTTTACTTAAAAGTAAATCTGAACAAAACAGTTATACTATTTTCCCCATTCTCCTCCCACTTACTACCACAAACCTAAGGGAACACATTCAGAGAGGAAAAAATGAGTTGAAAGCTTAAAAACCGCAGCACTGTAAATAACCCTCGTATGTTTAGAAATGTTATATACACTTCAAGTATCATTGATTTTTTCTTTTATCGTGTAGGAGATAATATGTAGCGAAGGTGAAATCTGAATACTGCCCACAATACCTTTTCATAAAAGGAAGTTATCTTCGGCTTTTTAAAAGGTGAGTATCACGGATCAAGAGAATGAGGTTGATCCTTGTTTGGAAATTGCATCAGAGAAGTTGAGGCAAGCACAGTGCTGTCTGCCTTCCCAGGAGAAGAAGACACCATGCAGCTCACCACATCTGCATCGCTGCATACCAGGACCCACACTCAAAATATGAAATTAAGATTTGATAGGGTATGTAATTAGATAAAGAACAGAAAAAAGTTACCCACCTTCACTAACCAGTTCGCTGTTGTCAGACTGTTTACAAGAAATTATCTTCTCCACTAGCTGATTGTAACTGCAGTTACCAACTGCTTTTACTATGTCAGCAACCTGCAACAGGACGGAACAGCACACAAAACAGGAGAACTTACCTTTGTGAAGAACAAAACAAAACTGTAAGCTATGAGTAATTATTTGTAAAAAAAAAAAAAAAAAAAAAAAGTAAATGATAGAAAAATATTTTTAAAAAAAAAAAAAAAAAAAAAAAGTCTCAACAAATAGAGGATGTTATCTCCCTAAGAATACTACCCCAAAAAGTGTTAGCCCAGACTGTTAAACATTTTGAATCCAGAGATAAAGCTTAGGATCAAAAGCTGTTGCTAAGCAGGAAGGAGGAGAGCATGGGATACAGTTTTTAACAGGAGCATTCTCCCTGTCAGTTATTTCTCCTTTATGAGAGCTTTTGAGCTTTTTAGAGCTCAACTTATACAACTCCCAGAGACTAATGTAAATATTCTTGTCTTGAATATACTTTATGCAATATACTTTATGCACACCGATGTTGTTTTCTTTGAAAGAATCTCACTTCATTAGAAAAATGGGTACTTCTAAAACCAGATTTTATAGGATTTCATTGTGTGAGTAGCCACAGGAGAACAAACTCACTGAAGATATAAACTTTTTAAACAAGCAGCCAGCATTTAACCATCCTAGTGGATCTTAACATAAAGCATATTAAAAGTTCTTCTTAATTCACAATTTGAAGAAATTCTAAAATTCCAGTGTGCTTTAGGACTACAGTTATAATTTGTGATCCACCAAGGTATAAGCCATGCAGGCTGCACCAATATCATGCAGTCCATTTGCCTACAGTCATCTCTCCTTTGTTTGCATCATTATGCGAAATTAAAGTTACTTTCCAGCAAAGAATCTCCTCCTGACTCAGCAGGGGAAAAAAATAAGTTCAGGGCAGATCAGAGAACAGCAACTTCCAAGAACAAGGCATGAAGGGAAAAACGAACAAAAAAATAAAATAGAGGCAATTATTCCAGCCAAACTCCCCAATTTCATTTTTCACTGTAAGTAAATAGTATCAGTTTACTATTTAAGCAACACCTTAATATCATAAAAAATAAGTGGTTATGATGCAGTTCTCCCTAATTGGTTCTAATGTCCTCAGTTATCAAAAGCTGTTTTACCCGTAGATGTGAATTAAGTAAACAAAAGAGGAAAGTAACCTTGCATTCCTTTGAAAGCTCACAAGAGAACACTTAAGAAGCAGTGACTGGTCCACTGAAGGGCAGCTCCCTCCATCCTTCAGAACAACAGCTCTCATTTACACTGTCATGATTTCAATGTATGTCAATGTAGCAGGTTTTGAACATTTGCAAGGTTACTGTACCAAAACCTTACAATCTAGATTCACTCCTCTGAGTCAAATCATTTTTTTCTTAATAGATTTTAAAACAGCTATTACTATATTCATAATCATTGATTCCAGTTAGAATTCTGGAACATCTTCCCTCCCCCAAATACAGTTAAAATTACTTATTTTCTGTTTGATTATGAGAAGGAAGGGAAAAGAAATTACCTGGGGATCCACCAGCCATCCATGGTACAAAGGGATATCGAGAAGATCAAACACAATGCATTCAGGTGTGTATTCAAAGACTCGTACGCCTGTAAACTTCACGTTGACATCCAGACCTGTCTGTAACTTATGTAGAATGGCCATTGCATCACTCATGTTCTGACAGCAGAAAGAAAAAGAAACACATGACCAAATAGAGCTTTGTACACTTGGTGATTACTGATCAATACAACGTCTCTAAAAAAAATTTAGTTAGGGGGAAACTAGCTAGACAACCACTTCAATGTATATTCACGTTATTCATGCCACTGCAAAGTGCACACTTCAGTTCATGACTATACAGTCACATTTTTGTATAAAATGTCTACCTGGAAGGAAGCAGTACTGCCATTTTTGTCACTGCATACAGGGTCTCTGGTCACAGACCAAAACTGTATATTTAGCATCTAAAAGATGAAGTTTGCGCTCACTGTTTATTTATACTGAAAGAAAGAGAAATCTCAAACCACACTTGGCACAAGGACACAAAAAAGAAAAAAGAAGTCTTCAGAATTTTCTGCCAAGCGAGAAGAATCCAGAGTATCATCAGAAACTACATGCAGCACTTGCAAAAGATTCAGGGAAACAGAGGTTTTCTTGCTTGCTTGGTTTTTGCAACATTTTGTTGCTTAAGAGGAACTCAGAATTGCAACAATGGTAAAAAAAAAAATAAAAAAATGCAGATTGCAAAGTAAGTGGGGATAAAAGATTCACATAACTGAACCACCCAATTACTAAATACAGTTTCCTCTGTGTTGTATTCCTTTAATAAAACAATTAATAGCAAGAACCACAATTAATGGAGTCAGTAAGGAACGACCAAAAAAACCAAACATGAATAAATGACTACATAGGATGGGTTACGAAAAACCTATTAAAGGGCTAGGTAGGCTAACAAGGCACAAGTGGGGTATGTAGATGTGACATTTTATCACTTTAGAAGCAACTTGCTGAATTCCAAACAACTGAGTCTATTAAATAGTAACATAATCAATACATTGATTGACAATTACTAGTGCAAAATACCAACAAAAGCCTGGAAATGAGAATAAGGCCAACCTTACTATACTTAAGAAATCCAAGCAGTCTGTGCATCTTTTAAGTTGGTATTCTAAAGCATGTACCAACTAGAACATACAACCCTGGTTGACTAAACATCATCATCAGTACTATATGATCCAATTTTAACACATCTGCATCTATCAGAAAGACAAAGGTTAACCAAATCCTGAAAAAGTTTTAGACATCTCTCCACACGACAGAGTTCTAAAATAAAATATGGACATGAAAACTGTAAGCAGGCACGCATGTGTAAAGTAGCCTCACCTACAAATCTCTGCACATTACTTCAGACATCCAACAGCATGGTTTCATTAAGGTACACAGTAAAAGTTCCAGACCCGCCAACTTCAGCGTTGTAGCTGAAGGAATGAAGCTACTCCTCTTGTTGGCATGTAAGTTTTAACGTATTGTTTTCTTACCGAAATTACATTAGAACAACAAGCTTGTTCTTGAGTAATTTCACGTTAGATACAACTCCTGAAAACTTCTAGTTTTTTTTTTTTTTTTTTAAAAACAGATGTAGCATCTGCACTTGGGAGAGTTTGCTATGAATGAGACAGATGTACTGCTTGAGGCACTGCTGTGTGAAGTTTCTATTACCAGGAAGGCAACAGCTCAGACTACCTTACTACACGTTGCTTCATCCTTTTGACAACTTTGCAATGTCACAAAATCTAGAACACAACAAGATTTCTAAGTAATTACCAAGATCGGGCTCAGACTTTTTTTTATTGCTGTTCATGTTATTGGAACTGCAAACAAAAACACCTCACTTCAGAAGCGTGTTTCACGAGCAGAGACCACTACCAAGTGAAAAAGCCCAGAGGTGTTTTGTAAGAAATAATGCTATTCCTTTTGACTTAGTGCAGTACAGAGTCTATGGCAAACCAGCACCAGTCATCCACACACATCAGATCATACGTCTACAGCAATTTGTTGCATTTATTTTGTTACACTTTGTAATCAAAGCAAAAATACATCAAGCTGTCCAGAAAACTGTTGAGTTCCTCACTACAATTTGAACAGTATAATTTCAAAGTAATAACTTTCTAATAAATAAATGCAAATAACTGAGGGTATAAACACACAGCCTTTGTGCATTCGAACTTGAGGTTTTCCTGTTTGTAAAATCCAACTTTACCTCAAATGCTTATTTAAAACCCTCAAGTATGCTGTTACTGACAAGAAAAGTCACAGTTTAACATGAATAAGAGTACCATGTCATTATGCTGAAATTACCCTAAAATCTAGCTGTCCAAATCCAGGTGTCCCAAAAATTTGCTCAAATTTCTTCTACATTATAAGAAGAAAATACAACCTTCTAGGCAAAGAATATGAACTGTATAACTTGATAAATACGAAACAATGATTAACAACAAGACTTAGTTCCAATGCTTCTGAAACATAATCATTTCATAAGCCCCAGCTGCCCAATTAGTTTATTCTTCCCTTCTCATGTAGTATCACTTGTGCATCTACAAATATGTATGAATGGAATGTAGAACACTCCTAAAACAAGAGGGTTCTTTAAAAGTGTACAGTTACATATTTACTGAAAACATTTCTGACATTTAGTAAATCCACATATTTAAGCACATGAAAGTTATACTTTAACCAGGTATATAATTTTCTTCAACCTTCTGCAAGTTGATTATTCCTATAATCTTTAACATNTCTAACTTGATAAGTCATATTTTGGATGATTTTGAAAAGAATCTATTCAATCTTCACTCTAAACGCAACTATTCCGTGACATTTTGGTTTTCAATACTGAATGCCAGCAAGAAAAGACGACCTAATAATAAAGAGAACTAGTTCAAAACACCTTGAATAAATTCAAATCACTTTTTTCACAAGTAATCAAAAATAAACAGCTGTAACCACAGAGCCTGAAAAATTTGCTCCAATAGACTACATTGATACTTTTGGAAGCAAATAGCATTAATTCTTGATGCAGAAAGACTTGTGTCATAAAACAGCAGTTAGTGCAAATAACATTGCGTTTTATAATACAGAATCAACCTCATTTTGTCCATCACCACTTAGAAACAGATCTCTTACTTGTTTAGTCTATATCCCCAGTTAAAGTCTAGCAGAGATCACAGAACAGAGCACGGTGAAGAATGCAAAACAGAAGGCTTCAAAGACCAACCACTGTTACACACCTGCATATGTATTTCCATGTTATTCTTCCTCAATAAGAAGATTTTCATTACACTCATTGCAAGCAAAAACAAAACAATAATTTCTGAGTTAAGACACTAAATTTTTCTTCACCGATTGGAAATACTTACAAATAGTACTCTACATCAAGCTTATACAAAAGGGAAAACTACTAACAATGGTTTGTATGCTTCTGGTCTGTAACAAATTGAAGAACCTTAGGTGAAGAAAAAAAGTTTCAGTATCTTCACATATAAGCAATTGTATCTTAGGAGTAGCTTCTTACCTGCTCATAATTTAGACGCTGAATTTCAGAGATCTCTTTGGGTTTCGCATCAAGAATATAATCCCCTAAAAAAGGAAAAATAAGTTTATTCAAGATTTCTATAAACACTTATGACTGAAGCTAACTGATCATAAACATAACTCTTTATTTTATTAAGATGCCACTGTTTTATAGCCTGAACAAGTATAAAATATAAAATTATTTTTAAAAGATATGATATTGAGAAATACAATTCAGATGGCAAGTGTCATTGTTAAAACAGCATTCCATAATCACTTAGAGTACTGTGCCAGTCTCTTAATTATTCAGAAATTTACCTGTCCTCTGTGCCTCATTAAAAATACGAACAAGTCAAACCGTTCACAATAAGATAGGTAATTGCATAATGCAATTTAAAAACCACAACAGTCATCCTGACTGACACTACAAACATTTCTGCATGTTTCCATACACTACTAATTCTGAACGGCTCGCATTTCCCCTGTCTACAACATGAAGGTTATTCACCAGTTCATCAAGACACCAGGGTTCAAGATCTACAAAACTTTTAGTGACTACTCTCCATTAACTGCCTCACCCAAAATGCTCACATTTTATTTCCACATTTTTTGTTTTTATTCCTTTCTTCCATTCCTAAAGCTACGTTTCTATGCAAAGAGGTTCTACCCAAAGGACTTATTAAAAGCATAATTATAATTAATTCCTAATTTATCACCTCTTAACATTGCTCAGAATAGCGGAAAGGCTTTTCTTTTTTTACTCTTTTTAAGCCATAGAAGAACTATTTGGCAACAGCTAATCCTGTTGACTAAATAGGAGCCTCAGGAATTTGAGAAAGTGATTTTGAAATTCAAACAAATAAGGTAATTCTAGAAGGTAACATATGACTTCAAGACAGAAGACGTTAAGACGTGTTTAGCCAACTGCAATTAGGCAGCGAGTTCAGTAGCATTACTCTATCAATACAACCAAAGTGTTTAGATGCAGACAATGACAGTTATTAATTTTATTTTATTTTATTTTAGCTGCAGATTGAATCTGGTAATCAGAACTGGTGAATCAGTGCCCACAAAGGAGAGACCCCAGTCACCATGACAACTAAATTCATTTTTCATGTTATTTTAATTGGGTCACACTATCAAGGATTAACATTATTGCTGACAATTAAAGGCACAATTGATTTACTCCATTCTGTGGACTGCAACAAAATAACATTCTGAACTATGGTTAAGTTCAAATCTACCAGCATGCTGGCACAGTTGGCCACGTCGACTGTATCACTAGGCCAACAACTCTGGAAAACAGCACACCAGACTTAAAAACTTCTGAAGAAAAACATAAGATACTGAACACCATGAGTACTTTTCTTGAAATATACATTCAGGTAAAGCTGAGTAAAAACTGTCAGAAAGTAAGAGTCCTGATACTCACCAATAAGCGTAACATGTAACTGAAAACCGTCTACTGTGAAAACTACTACTAACCTAAATATTCCATCAGCTGTTCTGCGGTTATGATTTCCATCATTGGTGGCAGCTTAACCTGTGAAAGTAAAAGGATATTCCCTTTAAGATTTCAGAACAACGTAGGCCATATTAACAAAGTCTTTTTAGCCTGAAGCCTTCTGATCATGTATGGCTCACCAATTTTTAAGAGCATTAGCCTGCTAGGACTTCTACTACATAGCAGCCAGAAAAAGAGAGAAGACGGCATCTCACTATTTCAAGAACCACAGAGCCCTCCCTCCCACCAAAACCTTCCAGCAGCAGCCCCCTCGACATCACACGAGTTCGCGCTGCCTGCCCTACCAGCTCAGCTGTGAGCATCCAGGACAAACAGCCTGAGGACTGCAGCCACATTGAGTTAAGACAGCTAGCTGCTGCTTTGTAGCTCTTACCTGGTCTTAACGCCTGAGTGCCTGCAAACAGCCAAGAGGCTGCAGAGAACCTTGTGGCAGCAGCTGCTAGAAGACAAGGCTCATGCAGGTTTGAGAAAACGACCTCCCAGCCCCTCATCACATGCTAGAACTAACCAACCTCACAGACCAAAAGCTCCTTAGATATCAACTCATCATCCAGCATCCTGGATAAACGCTTTGGTTGCTGACTCCACTTACACATCTCCCTGCAATCAAAGCCCAAGCACAGACACACCCAGAGCCACACGTTCAATATCTGAAGGAGTAATACAGGAGTCTTTGGTCTAGTTCTTTTTTTGTTTTACTTGTTATAAACCTCTCCCATCACTTTTTCATCTTTTCATCTTCAACATCTTACCAGAAAGAGAGTCAAGAAAATCTGGAATTTATTTCAAGTATTAGGAACTCCTTTAAAATCAAATTCCTCAACACTGATCACTGCTCTCCAGAAAGCAGTGCGCAGTACTTTCAAGCATCTGAGGAAGAAAGGAAATGAACGTATGAACATGGAAGGCACTGGAGTTAAAGATTAGGGGGTTAGAAATTGCTAGCAAACCAGGACATCAGTGAAGCGTAACTTTGCAAGAAAGAAGGCTTAATTAGTTCTGCCACTTGCAAAAAAAAACTTAAAATGAAATGAATTAAACAAGAAGAAAATTCAGTCACGCATTCATAGGCACATGCATTTTTGAGAACTCTTAAATGAAAAACTGCCTGTAACTTACAAAATGCCTTAACCTCTTCCCCAAACTTTTCTAAGTTTCACTAAGACTCTATAGGCACTATAGACTCTATAGGATTCATATTTCCTGCAAACACATACCTCTGGCCCTGCAGGAAAAGCTTCATAAAATTATCACGATGGCCTGCTAATTCTACATCTTCCCCCTCAATCAGGTTTCCTTCAGTCCCCTCAAACAGACTTCCTGCTCTGGAAAAGGCACAATTCCAGGCCCAGCAATCTGCGAGCTCAACTCACCTCGCGGACACGGAGGAAGGCTGCCAAGGCCTCTGCTGAGCATTCATCAGCAGCTCAGTGGCATCGCACCTTCGGAAGCTGAGCGAGTTCATGTGAGCAATCTGTGCAGATTGTGGCCATAAGGAGGCTTAGCTCCATAAAAAGAAAAAGCAGACTGCATGTTAGGGGCCGATGCCAGACCTCAAACCAGGCACCAGCACCACAGACTCCAACGAACCAAATGGGTGTCAGCGGGAGCATCCCGTCCTGAGCTACTCAGAAAAACAGGCCATTTTCTGAGAGCCTCAAACCGAGCATTTCCACCCAGACATTTTTTACTCTACCCGTTCCCTGCACCTCCGCTGGGATATATCTAAGCGTAAGCGGTTATGTAACGTTTACTTACATAACTGTTAGTCATCTAAACAGGTACTTCATAGAGTTCTCAAAGTCACCAAAATTGTAGAAGAACTACGCATGAAGAGAACATCATCCCCAAAACCTTCCGTTTGCTGAAAGGGCTGTGATCTGCAAAACTTTGAAAGATACCACCAATGCTACCGGGATTATTCTCCTCCATAAAAACCCAAACAGCGAGATATTCCACGTGCACGCGCTTCCCAAGGCTTCATTAATAGTACTATTAACTATGTCTGTATTAAAATGCTTTCCCTTGCACGTACTTCATGTTCCAAAATTACGTGTCCTCTATTCCCTGGATATTTTAGATATGTAATTGCTGTGCAATAGGTTAAGGTTCACAGACTTCTTTGTCTGCATGACACCACATCCTGCCAGAGGAACACGGAGCAGAATTACCCCGCACAGTCACTTAGCTCTCAGCATCTGATCATCACCATACAGCACATCTTAAGAGCAGCTGTTTCCCAGTCCCACACAAAATTGCAGTTTAATGCAATGTCAGAAGGTATCAGAAAGCAATGAGTGGAGTACACCTCACAAACAGCACAAAGGGTACTTAGAAATGCAAGAAAATTTAAGTACGTAGTAAGCCACAGTCCTGAATGCAGTCTGCAGACTGAAGCAAGCTAAAAGACTGCACCCAAAGCCGCTCTGTACCCGAAAATCCACGCTTCTATATACATTTAAGAATGTTTATTTCAACATTCTGTTCTTATTTTCATTTCAATCTCAGAAGCCTACATCGTTACCCCACTGTTTTGCATAACAGCTACTTTTTCAACTTGGTATCACACTGCTTTTATTTACTGCTGATTCAGTGCATTTCTGCAACATTTCTTTAAGAACTCAGCTCTGTCTCCTAAAGGCTATACAGGCAGTCTGCTGAAACAAAAGAAAAACAATGACTTCATAATTTTAAAATTTGACAGTACAGTGTTTACAGTCTGACACCTCAGGGTTGTATGTCCTGAAAGCAGTGGACAAAGGGAGGCAGCAATTTTACTGCAAGTTTAGTTCCGAAATTCTGGTACTATTGAAAAGTTATTCAACAGTCCCAATGCATGCTACTGTTCTGGAAGTTCCAAAAACCCACACATTGCCAAATCTCACAGGTAAGAGCATACAAATGCAGCACTCTAAAAGAATCCATTACTTTCAAGCAGTCTTTATACCCATATTGGTAAGGATCTTAGATCTAATCTCAAAAATATCTTCCAAAGACGCAGTAAAAACCAAATAACGACTAGGAATCTTGCAAGTTTAGTGAACAAGATCTTCAAATCCACTAGGAAGAATTATTTTGAGGATATGACGCACTTAAGGTACAATACATCTTCCTGTATTGCAGTTACTGCGATGCATTAAGCAATTGAACCAACTACCTGTAGCCCTCACCGAGTCCAAAGAGACCAGCTCAGACAACTGTTCTATATGCGAGCAACCGGGACACAAACAGGAGATCACACAGCTGTGAACGTATCTGAAATGATGCTCTAGTGCAGGAGTAAGGAGCTTGCATTTTCAGGAGCTGAAACATCTGAACAAGCGTGTCCTCCTTCATATATTCAAATGTTTGAGGTTTTTAAGGCATAAACATTTCCACGATTATGGTTTACATTATTAAGAAGTAAATAACAATTTTAGTTCTAAACAATGTTTGTGATGAGTTGCACACAATCAAATGTGAACTCAACTTTCAGTACTGCACAAGCACAGCTAGTACTTAGCAACGGAGCTCAGAATTACCGCTCCCATTCTGGGATAAGCAAAGCATGTAATTGGACATCCAAAGTGAAGTATTCACAAAAACCTAAAACCAGTACTGCAATTACAATGTTTCTCAACTCTGAGCACTCGCACGTACTATCTGATGTTCTTTGAGACCTTTAGCCCTCCTGTAGATGAGTACAAACACAACCGTGTCAGGATGGAGTTTGGAGAAGGCAGGCTGGTGGCAAATACAGAGAAGAGGTGCAAAAATGTGACGGTTTAACTTGTTATTCTCTATTCAAACTTCAATTCTCCTCCATCTCCTTTTCATTACAGCCTTTTCCCCCACCAAGTACATCTTTTCACCTCGCACACACCATGGCATTCTCCGCTTTTGCCTATTTTGAACTGTTGGTCCCCTCCCTCCCTCCCTCCCAAACTACAATTACACGGCGCAGCCTGGTGTTCTTTTTGGTGCAGGAGAAGTGAGAAGAACGTGGATGTCCATCCTCTGCCTTGGTACATAGCTGGCAACCGACAATGGTGAGCTTCCAGAAACACTGCCACTCCAAACCATGTCAACACGGTTCTTCACTACAAACCCAGGAAAAGAAAGGCACGAATTATGAGAACCGGTCATAGGCAGGGGCAGGATACACCCAACCAACACCAAAATCCCCAATAGCCACATATTGGCAGCTTCACCTAAACTGGAGAAATGCTGGCTGTCCTCAAGTCATGTAACTTCTGCTGAGCTTTATATAAACAGACAGAATTACAGGAAAGCCCTTCTGTAATCCTAGCAACAAGAAACGTACGGGCACTCCAACGAGGCATTTTTTTGATTTCTACCAACTCATAAAATTTGATGCCACATTAATTCTCACTAAGAAAGCATTTGATCAAAGCAGAATGTCAGAATTCTGGATGGAAGGCAGCTGAAGTAATTATATATTTATGGAAGGAAAGGAAGAACTCTGAGGAACAAAACCTCTCAAAAATTAAGAGCAAACAACAACGACAGTGCTGTCCCATTTCCATCCCTTCATTAAATGAGCAGTTAAAAAGATAAACACCAGGATCAGCTGCTTTTTCTAAAGCACCACCACAAATAATGATGGTAAACCCCTTCTCCAAGGCCCAGCATGCATCTCTATGCATTAATGAGGAAGCATAAGAAGAAAATATTAAGTACTGAAGTCTTCAAAGACTTTCACACCCTCTTGAAGTGGGCAAAAGCTACACATGAGAATAGCTCCGAGCCGCACGCAACTCCCTGTGCTGCTTCCAGCAGCGCCCAACAGCTGCACTGTCGAAGGCACAGCATCCTCCTGGAGCACAAACTGCTCTGCTGGGGAAGAGCAAAGAGATGAAAAGCCCCCACCAGCACTGACCGTCGGGAAAACCACCTCGCTCTGAACAGAATTTTCATTCTGACCTTTTTCTTCTATCACCTGTTACATCTGTGAACTACTATAGCACAAGACTTCTCTCCCTTGAGACTGAATGCCCAAAAGCCTCTCCCAAAGCTTCCCTGCCCCCAGGCCTCGTTCTGCCCTCTCACCCATCCTCTGACGGTGAATCAGCAGTGGCCCCTGGGAAGGACCCCTCCTTGCTCTGCAACACATAGCTCAGCAACTCTTCTCCAACAGATACTTCTCCATACAAATCACATTATGCCTTATAGCCAAATTGTCTATTTTAAAGATTGAAAAGCTAAAAGGAGTTACTCTCAGGCTACAGAAAGCCATGCATCGCGACCACTGGCACAGGAGAGCTGCCAGGTCCCGCAGCCTGAGCACGGCCCCATTCGCTAATTGTAATCTCTGCTGTGGAACTTCACAGACATATCCCTGTTATTCAGGAAGTCAGCTGTGCAAATTCACATTCTGGTAAGTTCTGCATACGTTTCACTTCAAAATCCACCTGTTTTCCCAAATTATCACCCAAGTTTCCAGCGCTATAAACGGAAATATCTACGAGAAACCTGAACAACACAACAGAGCTCGGATGAACTACACCTGGACTTGGATTTTTGCGCTGACGCCACAGAACAGCGGAGCCCGCGTATGACAGCGCCGGGAGCGCCGCTCCGCCCTTCCCCGCTCCTCCGGGCGGGATCGCGCCCCGGCGCCGCGCAGCCCCGCACCGCCGCGCTGCTCGGAAGGGCCCCGCAGGCCCCGCGGTGACGGCCGTACCTTCCAGGCCAGCAGCAGCACGTTCATGATGGCCAGCAAGGGACAGGGGCCGTTCTCGTTCTGGGTGATGACGGGCGTGTTCTCCTCCTTCCAGCGCACCCACTTGATGTGGTGCACGGACTGCCCCGGGCAGCGCTCCCTGCAGGCGCTCGGCGGCTGCGCGCCCAACGCGGGGCCGTCCCCGCCCGCCGCCGCCGCCTCCGGTCCCGCGCCCCCCGGGGCGGCCTCAGCCGCCTCCTCGGCGTCGCTGTTGAGCTCGGAGCCGCTGGGGCAGCACGAGTGCAGGTTGGAGAAGGACTCCAGCGAGTCCAGGCTGCGCGACTCCTCCC
>WBMW01001092.1:3256752-3286210 GCA_013396635.1 Penelope pileata
CCCGGTTCTCACGCGTAAACACCGCGCGGTACCGCGGGGCCGCTCCCGGGGGGGGGGCAGGGCGCTTCCTCCGCCCCTTCGGCGTCGGGCGCGGGGTGCGGTACCGGGAGCGGAGCCCCGCGGCGGCCTCCGCGCTGTTACACGGCCGCGGCCGAGCGCGGGAGAACTTCGGGGCTGTGCCGGCGGCTGCGGGACAGCGCCCGGCAAGGCGCGGGGCATGGCGGCGGAACCCGGCCCATTATTCCTCTCGGGAGGCGGCGAACAAAAGGTTCTCCTCACGGCCCTTCCCGGGCGACTTGTGTTACCTTATTGACGCGGTTCGGGCTGGGGCTATCGGCGCGCTCTTTAGGGCCGCCCTGGGTTCTCGCCTGGCAGTGCTGGCACCCCGTTAGTTCGGTGTCCAGCTGTGAGAGGTCCAGCTGCTTCCCATGGCCATGGTGGGCAGGGGTGCGTTATGCCCAGCTCACTCGGACTGGGAGCTGTGTTCTGCACGTACAGGAATGAGCTCGTGAGATAGAGTTTGTTCTGGCAGTATTTTATTGGAGAGAAGAATGGGCACCGTCAGTGCTCCTGGCCATGGGAAGCTCTCCCCGTTTTGGGAGGCAGGCACGTGGCTGTCAGTGTTTGACAACAGAGCCCTCTCCAAACAAAGCCCAGTGATGTTTGGTGGGAACCTGGGAACACAGCTGATGCATGTCCCAGAAATACAGACAGGTGGCTCAGAAATATCTGTAAAGCTTTATTTGGGGGGAGGAGGGAAGGCCAGAGCCTTCTTGTAACTTGGGATTAAAATTATTTTAGTGCTAGTGTTAGCTATTAACATCCATTTATCTTTCTATAATTCCTGAAGTACTGTAAGTTTTCCTGTAAAATGGAGTTCTTCATTTAAATGATTTCCTTTTAGGAGCACATTAATATCTCTGTGGAAAACCCATGAACTTCATCATTTTTAACAGCGGAGCTGTGGCTGCAGCTTAAACCGGGAGCAGCTGAGGAAGCCCCATACGTGTGCTTCAGTTGTGCTCCCTGGCTTCACTCCATTCTTGAAGCTAGATAATCCTTCTCCTTAAAGGGGTATGGTTTGAAGCCATCTAGGTGTGAGATACAGAGCTTTTGAAATGATTGCACAGTCTGCACTTGTTTCGAATGCTCCTCTGTATGTTTCGACTGTGGGGCTGGGAACATTTTTCTGAGATACTCTGAAAGAAGAGTTCAGCACGTTCAGGTTACTTAAGGCTGTGCACTCTATTTGCATTCTATTGTAATAGACTTCAGGTAGGGTTAAATAACGGCAGGTAAGCAGGACTGGTGGCAAGTTGAGTTCACAGTTTGTGAATCACAAAGTTAAGCTTTTCAAGTATTAAGATACAATATAACTTGTATTTATGTCCTGTTTTACTTGAGGAGAAAGATTGGAATGATTTGATGCCCCCAAAGACATCTGTTTCAGTTGATTGGAAGTTTGGAAATTGTGTAAAAGGAATGTGACCAAAAGCAGTGGCTGTGGGAGCAGTGTGCTGCGGTGTCTGTGCTGTGGTGCTCTGTAGCCCTCTGTGTGGTCTGGGGGTGCAACGCACGAGTTGCCAGCAACAACTCGGTCTGGCAGGACCTGAAACGCATCAGGTGGTCAGGCTCTGACATTAGATAACTTTCAGGGCTGTTTATTTCTTTACTATTGCAGCTTTCTTAAAACAAGGATCCCAGCTGGTTGCTTTGAGTGCAGTTTCAGTAATGTGAAAAGAAATTGGGTAGAGGGAGGTAGGACTTATCTTAAAAAGTTGCACGTATCTTAAGTTCCTAGTATGGAGTGCCTTGAATTTTCAGGCTTCTTTAAACACAATATGTAAAGAGAATCTCAGTTTTTCATCAGTGCTCTCCTCATTGCTTGTTTTAGAGCCCCTGACTGCTTTAGTCACTTGGATGTGTGCAAAGCAGCCCTATGTTTGGGGCAATGTCCTCTGCAGCTGTCAGGAGGATGCTTCGTTGAATGCCACGAAAATGCATGCAAGTATACTAAGCAGAACATAATGATAAGTAGTGATGGTCTTGGGGGAATGAAAATTACTGTTGAAACTTATCGGAAGGTGATTTTTAAGTGTGGAAATAGTGTTAGAAAATGCGGAAAAGAGAACTAATGAGACCCCGAAAAGCTTGGAGTTGTACACTTTGGCTCAGTTGATCGGATACTGCACGTGACTGCAAATGTAGTGAGTACTTTGTGGTGTGGCGTGCTTTTCTGTGTTGTTAGGGCTTTTCAGTTGTACCCTAGTGACTCGTGCTGCTGGATATCGAGCAACTCATCTCCCAGTGTGCATGGGAGAAACTGCTTTTTTCTGAACACATGGGGGAGTTGTGGGAAGGCATTTACAAACCGTCGGCATCTGAGTGGTTAAGTCTGCATCCTTTCTATAGATTGAGAAGAATACTAGCTTTCATTAAAATGGCTCTCGGCCTCTGGCACGTAGCTGGGATATCAGATGAAATCACTGTGGGTTTTATGTGGCTGGATGAGACGGTCTGTAACGGCAGCTGTCGAGCAGTTCTTTCAGAAATGCCCATGGCAATTAAAAATGAATAAAATCAGGTGTTTATATAGCAGCTTTGAAATATCATCACCAAAGAACCTCATACTGTGGTTTATTATTGCTTTTGAAGGGATCTAAAGGTTCAGCTATGCAGTGTGGCAGAGGTGCTCCCATGAGCTTCATCTTGAGCTGCTGGCTCCTGGTGGTCTTGCCCTGGCCACGCGTTCCCACCTCTCCTCCCTCACACCCTCTGGTGTTTGGTGGCACGAGGAGCCAATTCAGCTGCAAATTGAAATGGAGGAGGACATACAACTAGTTCCCTGCCAGACAGACCTGTAGCCTCTGCTGGCTTATTATGAAGAGCTAGGCCCAGTGGGGAGGAAGAGTTGGAGTTGCATGGAAATGGGGAGAAGGAGGGTAAAAACGAGGCAGACGTCAGTTACTCTGGTGAACTGGTGAACCCTAAACGTGAGTTTCCAGTGGATGACCCTGGCTTAGCTTTTGGTTATTCATTTCACCAACAGCTGTCTTTATCAGAAGAAAACATATTTTTCAGTCCAATTTCAGTGCTACCACGAGGGAGGGGCAGAAATGGGATGGGCGAAAAAGTCAACAGGACCTGCCCTTCTGCTGGCAGTCTTGAAACCACAGCCCAGATTAATTCCTCAGTGAAATTCTAGTTGGGAGATAGATTGCAGGACTGCTGGCTTTTGATGCACTTCAGCACAAACGTACTGAATTTGAATGATGTGCACCCTTCTTAATGCAAGGGCCATGTAAAGGGAACATTTTTTAAGATAAGTAAACTATACATTTAAAACAACTTGAAAAATTACAATCTGTTTTGATAATCTTTTTCTTACTTAAAATTGTAATAATCGTTCTCTTAAAGGAGTTTATCACAACCTGGTGCTTCAAGTCTGCAAATCCGTGATGATGCTTGTGGTAAAGAGTTGTCTAGTAAGTTAACTTGACCTCTGCACAATTTCTGGTAACCTAGCAAGTGGTATTTTATGATTTTTTTCACTAACAGTCTTGAGTTGTATTTAAACTACTACTTATTATTGCACAAATCCTAATCTGTGCATCTTAACATAAACTTCACCTTTTAGAGCAGTGCATGCTGGATTTATCCACATATTTTATGGAAAGTTACTGTCTTTTACCACAATGCAGATAAATGTAACAGATGTTTGTTTACATTGCTGACTTTCAATACTGTTTATTGCTAAGCTTCTTTGTGCATAGGAAGTGAGCTTCTGTGTGGATTTCCTCCATAATCTTTGCAGATACTGAGGTTAGTCTGACCAGCCTGTAGATCTGCAGGTCCTCCTTTGAGACAGAAGGACTTCTGTCTGCCAATTGTCAGGAATCTGTCACAATAACCTTTCAAGGATGATAGCCCCAAGATGATGTCAGCCAGCTTCCTCAGCACTCTTGGATGCAGCTATCTCATCCCATAGACTTCAGTATGCCCAGTGGGCTCAATATCCTTCCTCGTTTCCTCTCCTGTGGGTACTGCTTCGGTCCCACAGACTGCAGAGGCTTTTTTCTAGCGGGAAAAGAGGTCTTAATAGTCGTGGAGAAAAGTAAGCGCAATGACTGAACAGCAAGTTATTCAGCACTGACCACCAGGCAGCAGTTATATATAGCTGCTCAAGGTGTGCCAAGAGGCTTACAGCTAAAATCCTTCGTGTGATGCATGGAGCTTAGGTAGAAGGTGAGGAGGTTTGACTCAGGTCTGTCCAGTGCGATGTGTGGCTGCTCAGGAAGTGAGACAGTGTGGGTACTTCATAGCTCTAGGGATGCTGAAGAGCTCTAGACTCTCACACACAGAAGTGTCACACAGGCTATCACCTTGAGACAATCCTGTTTAGAGTAAGTCCTTCCTTTTATTTAATTCTAATTCCAGGAAAATAAAGCTTTGTTCTGGAGCATTTTTCTCTTAGGAAACCACCAGTTTCCCAAGGTGTTACAGTGGCGTGTTTCACCAGATGGCCTGGAAAGGTGTTGTGCCATGTTTGACGTTTGGCTGATGGCAATGCAATACATGGGATCTGTGGAACCGCTGCCTTAAGCTTCTTCTGGGTGTTTGTGTTTCAGTGTTCCTCAGTGCAGGCTGGTGGCCTGCATGTTTTGACAGGTGTGTCTTGGAGTCTCAATGTAAAAAAGAATTGCTTTTCAATGGCAACAAAGTAATCACAGTACTTCATCGCAGTTCTGGATCTGTGTCCTTGCAGTTGTAACAGGGTGGGAAGTAAAGGTCCTCTTTCCATCTCAACAGGCTTTTAACATTGGTGTCTGTCTGGACTCCAGATCAGGGCTGTTGGGGTTTTGAAGGGGAAATGACACCAAAGGATTGGTGAAATGTTTATTTGTATCCCACTGTGATACCCAGTGCAAGATGCAGAGTGTGTGTATTCACGTGTCCATACCTTATTGGCAACAAGCTATGATGGTGTGCCTTGTGTTACGTTCTAGTGTAACTTGAGAGGCAGAACGACAGAGGAAGAGGAGAAGAGAGATTGGATAGATGGGAGGGAAAATCCTCATCACCGCCCTTGGTTTCCGCACAGTCTCTGATCTGGTAATGTTTGGTGTTTTGCAACAGAGGAACTTGCCCAGCCTTGTACGGTGCGGGAAGGCCATCTGTCCTCCTGCCCTGTGCTCTGTGCCCTCTTTGGCAAGCGGTTTGCCTTCCGACTGCAGACAAAACACAATTTCTGTTCCTCTTTTGACGCTTAAGCAGCAATAGGGTCATTGAAACAGTTTGGAGATCATCCGCAGGACTTTACGGCCTCCTATAGGTTTTTCTTGGAGAAGCCAAGTTACTTATTAAAGCACCTTGGCGAAGAAGAGAATCACTTTTGCTTTGTGGCTGGTTTCATTAAGAGGCGATCACATATTCGGACACTAAGCAGCGTTAACATTTTGCTTGCTTCTGGAAGTGAAAGTTAACGTTTATTTTGAAGCTTTCACTTCAACCTTGTCTGAAAGTTCATCTTCAGAAAAGCTCTGAAACGGCGGTTGCTGCAGGTGGTCCCCAGCTGCTGTGCTTTGTGAAGAGGGGACAGAGCCAAGCACACACCGTGAGGGTGCTGAAACCAGAAGGAGCTGCGTGGTTTTGGTGTGTTCCTTTGGGTTCTGGGGGAAGGGAAAAGAAATAGCACTGTTTCCTTTGTGATCACAGAATGTGCTTTAGTGAAAGGAACTTTTTGTTTGTTTTTGAATTTAACTTTTGCTTAGCAGAGAGAACGTTGTAAGGCTTTTTAGTGTAAATAGTCTTTTGCTGTCTTGGTGCAGTAGTTAGTGTTTTAAAACTCTTCTTGTGTAACTCAGCTTTGCTTTGCGCGTGATCACAAGACCCAGAACAGGTGTGAAGCGCTGTTGGGTCTTCAGTAAGTTGTCACACTTAAAACCTTGTTTCCAGGGGCCTGAAGCTGTTGAAGAGTACCTTGTGATGCTGAGAAAAATGGCCTTCAGCAATATCGAGAATGCGTTACAGTTGCTCTCTACCACAGAAAAATGGGAGATAATTTAATTTGTTGAATAGTCTTGGGATTATAGAGCACAGAAGTCTGCGTGTCCTGCAGCGTAATAAATCCATCATTTTGATGAAGTATTTAGAGAGTAACTCATATCACATTCTACATTTATATTTATTTTAAAATTAAAACTGCAGTTAAAGTTTAGCATATGCCAGTTAATTCTGAAGTTTTTCTTTAATGTTGGCATTTTTGGCTGATCCACCTGCAATTGGGAAGCATGTACCAGGAGGCAGGTGAATGTATGGTGTTCATCAGTCTGAAAACAGCTGGGCTCGGGCTAATGGTGTTGGGTTGGTTTGTGCCCTTGTGCACTGGGAGATGTTTCAGCTTTGTTCTGTGGATGCGTGTCCAGAGTGTTTGGAGAAACTCGGGCATGGGCAGCATTCTGCACCCTCAGAATTCCTCGTGCTGCTTGCTCAAACTTTGGATTTGTCCTGTTTCTCATTTAGATTAGAATTAATGTAGACATGCTTGAATTGCAATTTTTCTGAATGTTAAAGGCACTAAGGAGCTTCTGGAAAACTGGATAAGAACAGACTTGTTTTTTGAGACTAAGGGGAAGAGGAGATTAGAATGAAGTTTTGTTGCTGGACTGCATTTGTAGTCAAAGGCAGAGAGTGAGCGATTGCAGAGACCTCCAGTACTGGGAGTAAATTTGAATGCAATTTATCTGCAGTATATCATTACCTGAATTTTAAAGGGAGATGGCAGTATCATCTTGTGCACACTGCTGCTAAATGCAAGTGATGAATTTGTAAGTATTCATTTATGTAGTCATTTTCTCTATCACTCATTGAGGTGTGTAGAGATGAGACATTAATCACTTGGAAAGGAGCAGAAGCATGGAGAAATTCATTGTATTAATTTAAAGAAGACCTCATGACAGTAAGTACAGGGAAATTTATACTTGTATTTTTGGTTACTAAATTGTGCTCTTAGTACAGTAACCTTTTTCCTTGTGGAAATGTAACTGTTACGTGTTACTGAGGCAAAGCTTCCGAAGCTTGGAGCATAAACTCCAGAATGGGTTTTTCCTGAAGGAGAAGCTGAGGGAGGGAAGGCTCTGAAGCAAGGTGAGGAGCCAGGAACAACGGAGCAAAGGCGTACGTGCCATTGAGAACAACATTCAGTGAGAAAAATAACAACAGAGGAAAAAAAAAAAAAACGAAAGAAAAAGCTTTATACAACCCTGAAGCAGAATGTGGTGCCTAATGTTACACTATTGATTTGTGGTTGCCCAGACTTCAGAACATTGTAATAAATACTGCTGTACTTTTGTAGGTGCCATGATGTTTAAACAGATTTTGTAGTTTTCCATCTGGAAAAGTTTAAAGATGACAGCTTCAACCTGGAACTGAAAAACGTTGCTGCTTACATGCTCTATATGCTGATTTTTATTGTTAGCGGAGGTATGATAGTGTCTGGATACTGTAGCATTCCATAGGTGATTCAGGTTTTGTGTGAGCTCAATCTCCTCACCAGTGAAGTGGCTAACAAATGAACTTCTGTGTCCTTGCTGAGAAAGGCAGTGTGCTGCAGCTAGTGGAAATGGTGGTGGAGCCTTTAGTGTGCTGGGTATGTATCGGCACGTTGCAACAAGTTGTTTACCCAAACACTTCCTAATGTTTTGGAACGTTCTGAATCAAAGGGATCCTGTAGGGAAGAACTTGTATGGAAATTTTTACTAAACGCTGACAGTTGTAAATGTTCCTTCTAGAAATAAATTGGCAACGTATTGTTACGGATTGGCTTAAAACTTGACTTTTGCATGACTGCAAGAGTTAGTGCTTACCTTGGAATGATGCGATCCACTGAGCAGTTTCTGTAATGAATAGTTGGTTTGTTCTTCAGGAACAGTTGCTTCTTTAGAGTTACAAGAGAAAAGAACTGATCATGTGTTAGTTGGATTAAGTCTGTAGAGGAATACTGCGAGCTTTTGTTTCAGACAGGGTGGATGTTAGCTTGCTAACTACTGATAAAAGTTATAGATCAAAACGTGCAATTGCTCCTTGAATTTTTGAAACATTAGGTCTAGTTTGGTGTGTTTAATTCTTTCCATACTAATGTTCAGAACATCATGAAACATGATACAGTTTGGGTCACATATAATCTGACTTTGAAACCAGAACCGCTGAAGTGATCTTGCTCTTGGCTGTAGAAGATTCTAGATAGCTAAGGAATTCCGTATGATTGGATGTTTTAAATACTTGAACTATTTAAAAATGTTTTCATCAAGCGTGCAAAAAAAAATACTATATGCACTGCCTGTGTCTTGTAAAGGCACAGTGGTTTGCTCCCCAATTTTATTTTATTTTTCTCCACGTTGTATTCTACTGTTTGAACTTTTCACTATCTTTTGTTCCCTGTTCACAGTCAATGAATCACTTCCTCTTAATTCCTTACACAAAGTCTGTTTACTTTTGGCAAGTAGATGCAGCCTTTTTCGTGCGTGGTGTTTTAGTGATGGCATTTGCTTTGGGAGTGCAGGAGATGTTGTTCTTGTGAGGAGTGTCTGTGTTGAGTGTGGGGAGGCAGGGACGGGGCTCTGGGGGCTGTTGGGACGTGAAAATACACTTCTCACTAAATAAGTGCTGTGCTGTGCTGTCAGTTTACTGTGCGTACACTTCTGTGATCACTGGGGCTATGTTAACTAACAAGAAGGTGAATCCTGGCTGGAAGTTATGTAGCCATTAGGAAGAAGTGACCAAATTCTGAATTACCCAGATGTCAATAATGTGTATAGTGGCTCCTTGCCTGGAGGAAAATGATCGCCTTTTGTGTGCCTCCTTGTTTCTGTTCTGTGATTACTGGCCTGGTGGCTGTGTGGTAGGCATCTGAGCAAATCCCAGCAGTCTGCCTGACAGGTGTCTGGGCAGCACAAGAAGTGTTCTATCCTGTTATTGACCTACTAATGCTAACCTTGGAGTGAAAAATACTGTGTTACAGTAAAATGCCTGGTGTTTAGTGGAAATACAAGGCTGATAGCATGGTCCTCTCTATGCATGTTTTTAGATCTACAAAGAGCTCTCCAGTGCTGGAGCCTATGGTCAGTTCTGTGCATCCCTTCCTCCATAAGGACGGGAGGACCAACCTCTTTCCCCATTTTCTGTTGCGCTCTTAAAGCGAGTCAGAAACCCTGTCTTGTGAGTGTCCAAAATAGACACTGTAACAAAGCCCTTCCACATGACAGAATGTTCCGTGTTGCACCAAATGTAGTATTGCTGGATGGCATGATTTGCTCTTGATTTTTCCGGCTATCTGGCATGTGGAATAGAAATCTTCTGAGCAAGCATTTCAGTGCCGCGAGAACACAGTGAAAATGGTTAACTATTCTTTTAGGGAACCAGAAGGAAGATGTTGAGCTGTTGTACTTGTTGTGTTTGGATCCGGAGCGCATTTCTGAAAGGTGTCCCAGGAATTCCCACCTGTAGTGATGTAGTTTGCATTGTGGAGTAACTTTGATTGAAACTGAGGTGGAAGGTGCCCTCCAAGGTCCACTTGTTGCTCCCGAGCTGCAAGTGTGCATTCGGTTTGTGGGACCAGAGTAGAATGAAGTGTTCAAGAGACTGACAAAGACAGCTAAAATGCACGCGGAATGAAAGTCGGGTTCTCGTCACCAAATGTTTTGCTCCACTGATGTCAGATACCTCGTAGTGTGGTTGTAACCTTCATGATTTCTCAGATATGCTAAATCTTATTTTTTTTTTTTCTCTTTTCAGGGCAGTATGGAAATCCTTTAAATAAATACATCAGGCATTATGAAGGACTATCTTACGATGTGGATGCGTTACACCAAAAACACCAGCGTGCCAAAAGAGCAGTATCGCATGAAGATCAGTTCTTGCGCCTCGATTTTCATGCTCATGGAAGGTTAGTGGTGTTTTCAAAAAGAGTTTGTTTTAAATATTTTAGTCATAGTCATATAGTGATGTATAAATGGTGAAGTAGTTACCAGATTAATGTCTGTGGGAATATGCTACAATGCAGTACTGACAGTTCCTATCACGTGTTTGCTCTGGTGTCCAGCATAAATATGGAATTGCTACTTGTATTCACTCATGGGAATTTTTACTGGTAACTGTCAATGCACTTCACAGATGAAACAAGTGATATTAGCAGCAGAGTGGCACTTAGATTTTAAGTTTATTCTGCAGTCTTGGCATATTTGTTTACAAAAACTATGCCAGACTTTGAGCAGATTTAGTTGGGGAAAGGTACGATTTCAAATTGCATTTGAAACAATAAGAGTTCTGTTTCACGTGTAGTAAAATGGCGTTTTCCTGTGTGATTTTGGAGTTTAGCAATTATTTGACACGGAGAAAACAATTGCTGTTACAAGATTTGCTTAGCCTGACATTTAATTTCTGATTGAAACTTATTCAAGTAGAGAAGTTAGGTGTGAGCAGCTGAAGTGTTGTTTGTAGATTTCACTTAGACAATTCTGAAATACAAAGATTTTCGTGCTTTCTAATTGAGAAGGAAGAGAAAGTAAGTTAAAGAATTTGTATCTTCATCTCTTTGTTGACTTGATCCTGTGCAACACCGTAGTCTTAATTTTTTTGAATATGTAATATCCTTGCTTGTCTAATGATTTCAATTACAAATGAAGTAACTAGCACTTGATAAATAATTGCTGTCTATATCTAGAAACACAGAAAGCTTCACAGAGCAAAGGTAAAAACGGGTCTAGTGAATCTGTGTGTGGAATGTTCATTGGAGTAAACATTCTTGTTGTGTGCCAGCTTGTAATTTCTTCAGGGAATAAAGTGTTGCTGCTGGAGGTGTGTGGTACATTGGCTGAAGTTCAGTGCCTGTTCCCAGGAGGCTAGTGTTAGGATTGTATTTGCAGCTGCTTTAGAATAGCAACCTAAGCCCTAAATTTGAAGTCCTGTCCTTAAGCCCACTTTTTTGGGTATGATCTTAGTCCAAGGAATGATATTATTTAATGGAGAGTCACGCTGTTGCTATCTCTGCCTTATCTTCCCAGATAATCAGTACCCTGTGCTATTAAATTATTCTTATAAACAAGATCTCTGTTTTGAGTTGACTTCTGATGAAATGGTTGTTTCACTGTAGATAGGAAACAACAGAGAAGTCTCAATATCTACTGCAGTTCACTGCTAGAAATAGCAAACAGAGCTGGCTGGATCACAACAATTTGTATGCTGAAACTTGACTACAAGTTGGAATTTTGTGAGCTTAATCTTTTCATTTGGGCCCAAAGAAGCGCGTGTTGGTCATGTGGCCAAGCTAGATAGGAAAGTAAGTTGTTGGGGTGTTTTTCAGCCAGATTAATTGCTCACTCAATTCAGTGTGTAAGCAAACCTGCTGTCAGAAGAAAGGGTGTAGAAATAAGCCGTTGTGATGAGAGGGGAGATGCAATACTATTTTTTTCTGTGGCAGTGCTGATGTCTGCCAGAATAGCATTCATCAAACTTGCAGGTTCATTGTCTAGAAAACAGTTGGCGTGATTGTATCTGTTACATCTATTGCTTTTCAGTAGACTATTTGGTTTTAAGAGCTGTACTTCAGAGCAGTCTCTTAAAAAGAAAAAGAGAAAAAGAGGAATTGGAATATAGATATTCACACCAAGTTAAAGTGACCATGTAAATATGGGCTGAGCAGCAGTCTAGTGATGTGAAAGACATGCTGTAGTGATGGAATTAAACCCAAAGCTACCTTTCTCCATACCAGAATTCTGCAAATGGATATATAACACATCATTGTTTGAGAAACCCTTCCTTATTAATCTTCATCTGAAAATTAAATGCCACGCAGTATACTGTTAAGAACGAATTTTTCAGAATTCTTCTTCTTGGATGATCTAAAGTGAAACTTGCAATGTCAGGTTTAATGCCTGATTTCAAAGAAAACAGCCACTATTTGATGCTAAAACACTAGCTTAGTGCTGCACTTAAGGTCATTAAAAGCTGTGAATTCTTTTGAATCATAAATGATGTACTTTAGATGAGTTGACATTGTTACTTCAAATGGTGCAAAAATGTGCTTATTTCTAAATGTCTCAAAATTGGGAGGAATATGAAGTTATAAAACAGTTGTGTATCATACGCTTGCCATTTTACATTGAATGTTCTAGTGTGAAATATTTAATGTGCCCTTTGACCAAATCATGGTCCTTATAATAGGAAAACTGCTACTGGAAATGCTTGCAATATACCTGCAACATTACTTCTTCATGAGCAATACAGATAGAAAGACCTTTCATGTGGTTACACCCTTAATCATTTTAAATTATTTACTTTTTTCGTGTTGTTAGATTGTTTGTATAAAACCTGAGGTCGGTGGAAAATTTGGACTTCAAAAATCCTTCTCCGTGTTTTAGTTTGGGCTTGCCAGCCGTGGCAGCTAAATATGGATTACGTTTTTTTAAGCTCAATATATTCAAATGTTAAAAAACAGCTCAACATAGGAATAAAATGTCATAAAGACTGAGGTTATGTCAGTTGGTGCAGCTGGAGTAACCCATTCTTTAGCCCTCACCTTATACAGTTGGTCTGGACTTGGAAGTACTTCTGCTGTCTCATCTGCTGGCTGTCGTTTCAGATCACTGTGCAGCAATGCTTGCAGAGGCTCACTGTGTGATGTGGGCTGTAATTCTGCTGGAGCCATGAATGGCAGGAGAGGAGCACTGCATTTCAAACTTCCTTAAGTGTTTTGACTTCATTCTTTGCTCTGTAGTAATTTGTAATCCATTTTATTTCCCCTCATTATTCAAAGCTATTAAGTGTTTGTGTTCCAATAAGATAGTTGTTTGACTGAGCAGGTTGTAAAAATCAAGGGGGCTGCCCAAAAGTAGTTTGTTAGTTTGAATTCCTTTTCTCTTGCCTGGTTTTTAAATATGTTAAAACCTGGCATGGTGTACAAATTTTCAAACCTTATAAATACAGGTGGGGAGGTCATTTTGGATAAACAGGAAATGAAGTGGCATAGAATTTGCACTTAACTCTCCTAACTACAAGTTTTTATTGAAAGAAAAAATATGTATGTTCAGCCCTGAATAAAGATTAATCTGCTCTTAATGGAACACTCTACTCTTCAGGACAGAGAAGTACTTGAACTGAGTTCTAGGAGTGTAAACTAGACATGCAGCTACTTGTTAACCTACTTGGATGGCTTCTGTTATCTGAGCTGGCTTATGCATTTCCAGCTGTGCATATGAAGAACAATCAGTGACAAGTTGTTGAACATCAGGGCTACCTCTCCTGTCATGGTCTTCTGGAATAGCAAGCTTAGCAAGTCTGTCTTCTGGAGGTCAGGAAAGAAATCACTGAGCAATCAGAAATGCCACTGTAGAGTTGTCAAATGAAAACAACCAGAATGCTTGCAGCTGAGGTCTGACGTTGCTCCCTGTCCACATGCTGTAGATGTTGGGTTTTTTAATAGAAATACTTACTGAAGGACCATTCCCTCTGTCTGCATCTAGATGGTTACTAGTGGGAAAGGTGAGCCTGGCGAGTCCATCACCTGCTGTTTCAAATATGTTTTGCTTAGTGCAGGTAGACAGACCTTGGGAATCATCAGTTACATGATGATGGAATACATTGTGTGGGCTTAGTAGTAGCAACAGTAGTAGTAGAAAACAGTGTAAAATAATAACATCCTTAAGTGTAGACTTAGCCTGTGAGTAGTTTAAAAAAAAATAGGGCAAGAAAAGCACCAAGTGCCCTTTAAGCATACTGCTGATCATATCTTTTTCTTTTCATGTTGGAAAGCAGTCTTCAGACTTTCTATCAGTGTCCTAGTATATTGAATGTTTCACCATGGCAAAATTACTGACCTTAGAAGGTGGCTTATAATCAAGAGAAATTGAATAATAGATTAAGCATCCGTTCTTACGTGTGCACCTTTGATGTTCTTTTCGTCAAGTGCTGTCAGCATATGCACACAGCTGTTTTTAAAAAAATCTGCTTGTTCTGTGGTTAGAGCATAGAATTGAAATAACTGGGCCCCATGGGAAACTACTGGTTTTTAACTAAACATGACACTTTCAGCTGTTTTTCTTCAATTATCACTGAACTGCTGCACTGTGTACTTGCGAATCTTATAGTCTCCCTGAGGTAAACTAAGGTAAAATCAAAATATGCTCCTTGATAGTCTTTAGGGTACTGCCATTAATGAGCAAGGTGTGGGAAAATGTAGCTTTTAACAAGGTTGATTGTGCAACAATGTAAACAGCTTTACCAAAAATTCTGGCTTCAACCAGAGGAGCAGCCATGCAGTAAGTGAAGAATGCCCTGTTACTGTATCCGTTCCCAGGTATATGCAAGACAAGCAGCAACCAGTAAGAAAGGTCAAATCTCACTCTTAATTGATTTATTTATATCCTGGATGCTCCTGCTGCTGAGAAATGTCTTAGGCAAGTTAATAAGTGTGAAAAATAAGCATTATTTTCCTGGACTTCATTACCTTCTGTTTGGTATTTCATTAGGCTAGGGAATAGTTTAGACTACAGGGATCCAGGTGCTAGCACAGAACTCTATGCATGCTACAGAAATGGTAAATACCAAAAATAACTTTGATACCTCTTACTTATTCCATCGTGGCTAGTTTTAGTTTCATTAATGCTATAGACAAATTGATTGCTCTTCTCTGGGGTCTCCTGTCCTCAGAAGAGTTTGTGAGGTTATTGGATTTAAGCAGAGAAAGAAAACTGAGATGCATTCTTTTCCATATTGTTTTGAGAGGGATAGAGACTGGTTTATAGAATCTTAAAGAGGAAGAAACAGTAACTTTGAAGAAATTTATAGTAAATGTTAGGTAAGCTTCTGTATCAGGTGAGATGCTGAAATGGATTTTCTGTAGGGTCTTTGGAAATTCCTTACTGACAGATCAAATACATTACTGAAGCTCATGGATGCATTCTTGATTCTGTCTTTGAAAGGGTGATGAGCTGGATTTTTCTGGGGTTCATGCCAGCCATATATTTGCTTGATGCAGTCATTGCAATTTGGAGTTTTCCCTGCTATAAACTGGCATCTTCTTGCAGTGCAGTTATTTTCGTTGTCGTTTCTAAGAAGCATATTAACGGGTCTTTGCATAGCCATAAAAATGGAACTTACTTTCCCTAGCGCTGCTTTCATGTAATACATCAGGTTTTGTCATTACCATTGTTTAAAGTTTGGTGGATTGTTAAAGTTGTTCACTCTTGGAAGTTGAGACTAACTGACACTTGCTTAGTTTTTTTTCCTTAGTTGTCCATCTTCTCCCTCCCTTTTTTGGTGAAGGAGAACTAAAGGAAGATTGGTTATTCATTTTTCAATATTAGAAGGGTCAACAGTCCAGACAATCCAGTTACTATCAAGGACGTTGAATGACCAGTGAAAGACCTATTTAAAATAGCTCTGAGGTGTTCAGGCTATCCAGTTGTTTGACTAAGAAATATAATGGTCAGAGAACTGTCAGTGGAAAACGTCTACATTATTTTGTGCTTGAAATAACTCTGTTTGCAGGATTAGAAAATTTTATTAAAAATAGATAATTGCAGCATAAACTGAATTAGCATTTGGGCTACAATCTGAGCACATTGGTGCGTAACTAAGAAGAAGGAAGAAATGGAAAGGGAAGAAAAGAAATAGAGGCTTCTTAGTTTTAAAACAAGCAAAACTGTTCAGTACATATAACTTGCAGCAGTCCGTTTTGAAGTGACAGGTAGGATAATACTGGTGGGAAGAGTATCCTATCTGGAAGGAACAAATTCCTGGCTTCTCCTCACCCCTCCAAAGACACAGTCCCATAGTGCAGGTATCTACACAGAGCTTGAAGCTGCCTCTAATGCATGCTTACATGATAGTCACAGTGGTATTCCAGAAGTGCAACACCAACTGTCATGCTACTTTGTAAGATGATAACTTAGATGACTTGGCGATTGAGGAAAGGACACCCTGGATGACTCACAATGGAGACCTAAGGGTTGTTTATCTATTCCTTGCTATTTTAGTCTAAAATTGATGAATGGTTTACTTCCATTCTGTAACAAAGTCCAAATTTTTCCTACTCCACTTACATATACAGGAGTTAATGTACAGGATGTATCTGACACAGTGTATTTTAAAACTGTGTAGAAGTTGCTGTTGCAATTGACTATTAGAAATAACGATTTCTCCTGTATCTTTTTAATTGAGATTTTTGTAGTGGTATTCATGTAAGTTTAACAGCAAAGTAACTTTTTAGTGCTTCTGAGAGACATGCTATATATTTTTGTTTTTTTCTGAAAGTCTACTGTCTTCACCAGAAAAGTCATCTTGGCCATATTGGATGCTTTTGGTGGGATTACTAAATATTTCATCTCACCACAGACACAATTATAGACATACTACAGCAAGAACTTTTTATCAAATATTAGAGAAGGGAGGAGAGCCATTCTAAAGTGTTGAGGAACTCTGGTGATATGATCACAGAATCATTAAGGGTGGAAAAGACAACTAAGATCATCTAGACCAACCTTCAACCCATCGCTACCTTGCACACTAAACCACATCCTTCAGTGCCACATCTACACATTTCTTGAAAACTTCCAGGAATGACGACTTCACCGCTTCCCTGGACAGCCTGTTCCAGTGCCTTTTCACTCTTCGGGGGAAGAATATTTTCCTAATATCCAACCTGACTCTCCCCTGGTGCATCTTGAGGCTATCACCTCTCCTATCGCTGTTATCTGGGAGCAGAGGGGCCGACCCCCACCTCACACAGCCTCCTGTCAGGCAGTTGTAGAGAGCAATGAGGTCTTCCCTGAGCCTCCTCTTCTCCACACTGACCCATCCCAGCTCCCTCACCTGCTCCCCATAGCACTGTGCTCAGGCTTTGTTGCCCTTCCCTGGACATGCTCCAGGGCCTCAATGTCTTTCTTGTAGTGAAGAACCCAAAACTGAACACAACACTGAGGTGTGGCCTCACCAGAGCTGAGCACAGAGGGACGATCACCTCCCTGCTCTGCTGCCTGCACTATGTCTGACACATGCCAGGTTGCTGTTGGCCTTGGCTACCTGGGCACACTGCTGACTCATGTTCAGCCAAGTGCCAACCAACTCCCCCATGTCCTTTTCCTGCAGCACTGTGTGGGACCAAAGTGCAGGACCCGGCGCTTGGCCTTGTTGAAGCTCATCCCGTTGGCCTCAGCCCATTGATGCAACCTGTCCAGATCCCTCTGCAGGGCCTTCCTGCCCTCAGGCAGATCGACACTTCTTCCCAGCTTGGTGTCGTCTACAAATTTATTGAGGGTGCATTCAATCCCCTCATCCAGGTCATC
Organism: Penelope pileata; assembly: GCA_013396635.1. Lineage (NCBI taxonomy): Eukaryota > Metazoa > Chordata > Aves > Galliformes > Cracidae > Penelope > Penelope pileata. Next base: position 3,274,092 of record WBMW01001092.1, read on the forward strand.
AGTAAAGATATTAAACAGGACAGGCCCCAGTACTGACCCCTGGGGAGCACCATTTGTGACCAGCTGCTGGCTGGACTGCTCTTTAGGCCTGGCCCCCCAGCCAGTTTTTTAGCCAGCAAAGAGTGTACCTGTTCAAGCCATGGGCTGCCAGCTTCTGCAGGAGAATGCTGTGAGAGACGAAGTCAGAGGCCTTACTAAAGCCTAGGCAGACAACATCCACAGCCCTTCTCTCGCTCACTAGCTGGTCATTTAACTTTAGTTCAGGTGTACTTGAAGAGAGTCTGATCCATGCTCAGTAGCTGTGGGGACCTCGGTCGCAGGGAAATCTCGAACTGAAGTGCGCTTCAAATCTTTCTAATGCTCAGAGCAGGGAATTACAAAGTGAGAACTTCTTGAAGTACTTGAGTGAGGCTCTTCAAGTTCTCATTTCTGGTTGTAATTTTTTCTACCTGTTCAACTTCTGCTTGGAAGAGCCGTGCAATATGGTTTAGTCTTTTTTCTCCTCTCCTAGAAAAATGCGTTGCATATTCTCTTGGGATGCTTTCCTGGGAGGCTCATTCATGTTATTTTGTCATCTTCATGATCTTTTGTCATCAAAAGACAGCTTTACAGAGCTAGTAAAGACACTAACTTAAAGGAGAAGAATTATTTGGCTGTAGGTGATGGTATAAACAGTAGCTGTCTGCTGTAAAGCACACCTTGCTAACTGGGTGTGGATAGCTTTAACTGCTTGCTGACATGCGTTCTTCAGTGACTGATATTCAACTGCATCTGTTGTTAATTATTTCTTCGTTTTAGTAGAAGTATCTGCCCAGTTATATTACATCTGTATTGGAACGGTAACACGGGCACTGGCTGGCTTGTGAGTGTCACAGGAAACTGCTGAAGTCATCTCCTGCATCTACCAGCCACAGCTCAGAATTTCGTAACCTTGTGGGAAATACCACTGAGGTGTCACCAGAGGAGAGCAAAGCTTCTTTGGAACTTCGTTTTTACTGTGGCAATGATAATAAATGTAGATAGTTTGATTGTGGAGTAATGTTTGCATTACGAAATAGTCAACATGAGTCACTAAAGAGCCCATACCAGTTTTCAAGTATAGGCATTTTTTCCTTTGATCTTGAATTGTATGTTTTAACATACACTTCTGAAATATTTATAACTGTAGTGTCATTATATAATCTAATGTGCAAGTGAAAATTAAGATATATTTTGCATATGTTTCAGATACGCTAGAAAGCAATCAGTTTTAATTGACTTCATACTGTGGCCCTTATTTTTTGTTGTTATTCTGTTAGCACAAATGGCCACTAGCTTTCACTGTGGGAAGTCAACTCCATCTTAGTGTGCTGTGTGTGCAGAGAGACTGTTCGTGCTGGTTTTTGGCGTAACTATACTACTCCTTCAATTTCATGGTAATGCAAAAAGAGACCAGTGTAAGAAAATCAAGAATATGCATTGGAATGACTGAGTTTCAACAGATTCACGGATCAATATTTGAAGAATATGTTAATAAAGAATTTTAGAGAATACCAAATGAAATTCTGAAGGAATGGTTGTTATGGGCATTAATTCATTCAACACTTAAGTTATGTTACTTAACTATGCTGAAGTTTTTGTTTTTGTGCAAAGAATGTCGTATGTTTCATACAAAGATGGTCGGTTGGATTTGTGTCAAAGAACTTAGTGTTGTAATCTGAAGATGGTTGAATGAGTGGAGTTGTTTACAGTTAAGCATATAGCTATGAATTCTTTCATTAAGCATGTTGATGTTTCAGGTGAAACAGTAATTAGCTTGCTTACATTTCATTTACATTATACGTGGGTTGCTCCAAAAGTAACACCTTCTATTTATTTCCATGGAAATGACAACAGCTGCAAAGAGCACAATAACACCATTTCATAGAACAGATCCTCAGCTACAAAACACTGCTTTTCATCATAGTCACCACCATTAGCTGTGCATTTTCGCCAGCAATGAGCAAGGGTTTGCATGCCCCACACACAAAAATCTGCACCAACCACCTCGCTATGCTCACATCCAATGTTTGGTCCCCATAAACATAACATAAACGCTGAAGCAGCGTCAATGAATGTCAGCGGGTGCCATTTTTTCCCCAGGAAGGAATTCCGCCCCTTTGCTCCATCCGCACTCCCATGTCAGACGCCATGGTGTCAGAGTGCCCCTCTGCTGCCATCTGTCACATGGCAACAACATGGGATGGGAGATGGGTGGGAAGGTTCAGCCTCTGCTGCCATCCCACCAACATCCACCTCTGATGTCGTGGGCCAACGGCATAAAATAGGAGGCATTACTTTCGGGTTGGCAGTGAAAATAAGCTGATACTTCTTGTTTACTCTGTTTCTCAGTTGTCTCTCACAAATAATTATTTCTTTTAGTTACACCTGTGTCTTTCTGAAGGAATAAGAGCAAGTCAAAGTCACCATTTTAGATTTAGAACCCTTGTTTAAACCTTGTAGATTTAGCTACTCTTATCAAAAGCATCTAAATAGCCTTGCTTAAGAAAATCTTTCTAGGCTATGGTCTAATTCTTGTACAGTGTAGACGTAAAATTCACAGGGCGTGCAAATTGTCTGCATGAAAGTGTTGGTTAGAAGTACTTAGTGCTTTTGTACTTGATGCTCAAAGACAGTTTACCATCTCTTATTCGTTTTAGACAATTCAACCTTCGAATGAAGAGAGATACATCTCTTTTTAGTGAGGATTTTAAAGTAGAAACATCAAACCAAGTAATTGATTATGATACCTCCCATATTTACACTGGACACATTTATGGTAAGTACAACCCTTTAAAATGCATTTAAGTGCAGTCATTTTAAAACAGGAGTTTTTAATAGTACACGCAGGAAGTGAATATCCATATGGTTAGATTATCTTCGTTATTAAACTTCAGTAATGCATCTAAATGAAATTCCCTCCACTTTTATTCTCTGAGTCACACTTAGACCTAATATTTCTCGTACTTCCATAGAACTTGAAGCTCAACTCTGTTTATGAACTTACTCTCTATAGAAGCCTAATGTATTTATTAAAAAAAAAAAAGTGTGCATTTGAAAAATACATAAATCAGGTGCAGCCCTTAGTTAAAGGAATTGAAGGATTGTGTTTCAAATGCATACTCACTCCTTCCCATGTTTAAACATAGCTACATTTTAAGAGAGTTATGCCTGAAGAGAAAAATGAGTGCCTTGACAGAGCTTTCAAAGGAAGATATTTCTTTCAGAATTCGATATACTTTCAATGACTTTTTTTATAATTGTATGAATAGATGTATAAAGATAGCACTTGAATATCAGATTTTATGCTGTGTACGTGACACATCTAAAATATGGAGTTGAATTCTTCTCTTTTTAAACCTGTCCTTTATGCATCTCATCTGTGCTGAAGACTTCAGAAGCTATTAAACATAGGAACTATGATTTTTGGGGCAACTTTATTACAGTTTAATACTCTTAGTCTTTAAAATTCAGACACAACTCTTCTTCAGGAATGACTTACTCCTATCATACAGTATATTACTGCTTTATAATTCATACGTTTTTAGCAGTTGGAAACTGCTACACAATCAGGATAATTAAGCCATTATCATTCCTTAGCATTGTCTGGTTAACACCTCGCGTAGAGTGTATGCTTGAAGCTTGCACGGGACTGAATACTTTTAGAAGGGTATTTAAAAGAAAAAGCACCTTTTTTTCCCTAACAGGTGAGCAGGGAAGTCTTAGCCATGGATCTGTTATTGATGGAAGATTTGAAGGATTTATCCAAACTCACAGTGGGATCTTTTATATCGAGCCAGCAGAGAGATATATTAAGGACAGAACTCTACCGTTCCACTCTGTCATCTATCATGAAGATGATATCAGTGAGTACTTCCATTCTGTGTACAGATGAAATAATTTTTTTTCTATTAAATGTCAAAAACTGTAAGCCATTTGTAAGCATCAAGTGAGACTTCAGCTTGCATGTGACAGAGTGAATCATACTGTCCTGGAGTGATTCATACCAAGTTATTGTGGGAAAGAGATTTATGGCAAACTCAAGTGAGTTTTCCTTATTCTGCCATTTTAATAAATTCTTAACAGTCAGATTTAAGTGTATAAGCAGTGTATTTTCTCTTCTGTGGATACATAGTTTTTTTTAGAAAAATGTTGTCTTCAAATGATTGCTCTTGCCTGTGACCTGCAAAATAAAAAGTAATTGAAGTTCAAGTCACTATGCACTTACCAACAACTAATACAGTGGTGCTTGTGGAAAATAAAAGCTTCACCCACATGTGTATGTTCAGAGGTCTTCAGATAGCTCATTAGAAGAAGATGTTTATGAACCGAGTATGTCCTGTTTTAAACAGCTCTGATGGGAGGTCTAGCTCATGGAAACGTGCAGGGAATACAGCTTGACCAGTGTAGGCCCAGTAGCCTAGCTTTGAATGTAAATGTGCAAAAGGACAATAAAGTACTATGGAAAACCAATGCATCAGAGTTCTCCTGCACTCTGCCTGTCTTTTTATATATGATCAGTCTTCTACTGATACAAAAAAAAAAAAAAACAACTGATATTTTAAAGAGCTTCTGAATGAATGCAGTTACTGATTTTTACGTACATTTTGAGCACCACTTGTTTTCTGACTACCTAAATGTACATCTTCCTGCTACTTACAAGACCCATATTTGAGAATGAAGTAACTTCATATGGTAAGGTCATTTTGGCAACATGAATTTAATTTTTGGCTTTACAGAGCATTGTAGGTGAAAGTCTGAGAAGGCAGTTTACCTTTCTGGTATTGCACAGATGCTCTGCTATAACAGACAAAAGTAGTAGGGGAAAAGTATTAAAAAAAAATACTTTTTTTAGTGAAACCATAAGATATGATATGTTTTTATAACAATTTCTCTGTAAAGAATTTGCACGTGCTTCTAAACTCTTTGTGTTTTCTAGGTATCACTGAATAATTAAATTTACTGCTTGATCGTGGTAATACCGGACTACCACTTACATAGCACTTTCTGTAAATAAGTCACTACCTGTTTCAGATAAGTTTTTATTAACCCTGTTGTGGAAGTGGGGAGACATAAATGATTTGCCCAGTTTCCAAGGGGCAAGCAAGATTCTCTGTCTCTGTCCTTTTTGCTGTAAACAGTGAGTGACTAAAAATACTATCCTCTCTGCTATCAACTAATGAAAAAAATCAAACTGTACTTTAAAGGAGCAAATAATTTGATATCATGAAATTTAGTACTGATATCTCATAAAAGTGATCCCTGTTGTAGGAGTAAATGGATTACTTGAAAGCTGGAAAAAGCTAATGATTAACTTGATTTGTATTAATGAGGTGAATGGAGCAGGAGATGTATAGTTCACTGTACGGTAGTGTGCTGGCTCACACTGTTTTTGCTCTTGAATCTAGTGCATCAAAATCATCAGTTAGAAACAAAATCAGATTATCAGGAAGGATTGTCTCAATCAATTCCAGCGAATCACATTTAAGGAGCAGTATAATATGGCTTCCAAATCACCAAGAGAGCAAACATTGCTGCTTTCTCTCAGCATGGTTGAAAATAGCCCATCCTGGAGCTGTTTCTAAGCAGTAGTGCTTGAAAATGTGCCACTCCTGTTGTTGTCAACACAGAGTCAGATGTGCGTGCCTTCTGATTGTACAGTTTTGTTTTTCATTGGTATCCTAGGCACCTCCTGGAGTTCTGTGGTCTGGAATACCTGAAGTATACAACTGCTTTGGTTGCTTTCTGAATAGTGCTTTTGAGACTACGTTTTTTTTTTTTTCCTTCTTTGAGAGCTATTTTGAACTTTCAGTTCCAGAAAAAAGAAAAAAAAAGACTTTACAGTAGCTTTAAAAATAAAAATGAACACACAAACACCCTGATCTGTCTGTTACTGTATTAGCTTCAGCTCTTAGTGTAGGCAAACTTGTGGTATCTTACACAGGACAAAGGCAGAAATGCTCACATTGCTAATGTAGGAGAGTCTGGGGGAGGAACAATCTTTGCTTTGATTTGGGATATTTTTTGGTCACCAACGTTTTCAGCCTTTTGAAACAATATGCTTTTTAGCACAATCACAATGCAACATATGATTAGCATCTCAATGAGGTCTTATTCAGTAGTTAAACAAAAGGTTTTTTTGTAAATGGGGATTATATTGTCAACTTTATAAGGCAGCTTTTGTCAGCATTACAGTGGATGTGGTGACCGGTGGAAGGCAGCCTGCTATTCAGGACTTGGAATACAAGTTGAATGATTTCCGTTTCTAAGCTGCTCCTGATCAAACAGTTTTATGATCTAGTGCAAGAAAGATGCAAACTGCTGCTTTCATTAAAATGTTTTGGAAGCTGTTTTCTTTAAGAGTCAGGGTTTCACTGAAACTGTATTTACTTTAATTAAAGCCTGTGTGCTGCAAATGTATCTGAGTTCATACTGTAAAGGGTAAAATCGGCTGCATGTTTCCTCAAATCAACAGTAGACGGGAAAATCCAGTTCAGAACTACAGGGAAACAGAAGTGGTCATTTAATTCTCTGTGGTCGGGGAGGAACTCCACCACTGAGAACAGAAAGTAAAGGGTTTTGCAGTTTTGCATAGCATCTGCTGCCTACTGCAGACTATGTATTATTTGAGAACTTGGTTTGTTGCGGTTTTTTTTTCATATTGTGGTTGCCAATATTATAATGAAGGTCTGCTCGGCAATTGTCACGGAAGCAGCATGACAGACTGCCTATTAAAAAAAAAAAATAAAATTAAAAAGAAAAACCTTAATACAGATTTAGTTCTGTCTGCTTACGTTTGATCTTTTATTCTGACACTATTTCTCTTGCTAGCATTGGCCTGATCTCTGGCTGTTGAAGGGCTGAATTTTCATCACTTTTGATGAAAGTTTGTCATGTCTTTGCCCCAGGTGCCTAAATCTTATATTTATTATGTAGTTAACCTAAATACTTGCTTATACTATTTGCTGACAAATAAAAGAAGAAAATGTGATCAGGAACCTTTTTGGCAGGTAGTGCCTTTTTTTAAAGGATAAAATTATTTATTTCATTTGAGCATCTGTAGTTGTATATATCATTAATAACTTAAACCTTTCTGCCATCTACTTAGATAGGGATGAAGTTAAGTGTTTCTGTTTTTTTTAAACTGCTATTACTGTTTTTTCTAATGTGTCAGGATGTATCAAAATGGGAATTGGAAAGCTGAAAACTTTCAGCAATGGAGGAGAAGAGAAATGAAGTATTTGTTTTACCTGAGGATTTTATCTAGTTAGAGAACTGATCCTGTAATTAAATTATTCTTTTATAGGCTGTGGTGGAAAGTAGACTTCTAGTGTTTTTCAGCTGAACATCACTGGAAGCAGCTGTTCCGGTGGTAAAGGCACATGTTTTCTCATGATCAGTTCTCAGGGTTGTGGTAGGGACAGGTCTTGATCCCAAGGAGCCAGCAGAAGGCTGTGTCTCTCAAAGCATTTAAAAGCACCACGAGAACGTGAATCAATCTTCTGTGATGAGAGGTAAAATTCTCCCAGACATCTGGCACCACGTGGTTCCTGTCTGGCTGCTTCAGCAATGAAATTGCTGCAGGGGATGGTGGAAATGAGTCTTTGAAGATGAACAGGGAGCAGTGCCATCACAGGGAACAGTTCAGGGGTAATGCAGCATTTAATATAAGAAAGCTTTGTGTGCAACTTTCTCTGTAAACAGGACATGCTCCCAAAGTGCACTTCCCACTATGACCTGCCTCCTATCTGGCAGAGTGGATTCACATCTGTCCTTGGGATTTGTTTTTCCATGCAAAACATTGGCAATTGCTGTTGCAGACTGTTTAATGTACAATTTTTTTTGTAACGTTCACACTTTTGAAGTGTTTCTTACCAGACTACTGTTTTTTGAGGTGGGAAATATTTGCTTGAATTGCAGTCAGTCAATATTGGAAATGTGTCAAGGGATTTCCTAACCTCTTTGGGAAACAAGATGCAGCAGGAAGATCACTTAACTTGTGTAATACACTGACAGCATTTTTTTCTAGTTCTGTTCTGTCAGCTGTCATAATGCCAGAGTATGAATAGAAGTGTGGTGATAACGTAAAATGGCATTTTGTGGTGGTGCAAAATATGCTGTGCAGTTGTGTTTCCAGTTAATGCCTGCAGGTGCCACTTGGAAGAGTTGCTTTGAATCTATGGTGGATTTGCACAGATCAAGTGTGCTGGCAGCAGGGTAGTGTTGTCCCTTACATTCTAACTCCTGCCCTCATGTAATGTGCCTTTTGCTCAGGGAGAAATGGTGATGTGAAAGCAGACAGTGGTAATTATAGTTAGATTAAACACAGGAGGATTTTTTTTAAATGTAAATAGAGAAGGGAAGGGTCACGTCTATAATCCTTTGCTCTTGATAACTCCAGTCTAGTGATGGTAGCCAGGCTGCCCAGACAGTGGCTCAAAAGCAATATTTGTATGCTGTTAGAAATTGAAAAGTGGGAAAGTAATATATAGAAAATCATTAAATAAATTTGAATGGTTTTAGTAACTGTAATTCAGGAACACTTGCATAAAATAGTGAAAGGACAATACTAGTATTTACATAAGTCCAGGATTTTTTAAAATACTAATTACTGTGCATTTACTGTAGCTACCTCTCTCAAGATACGTATGTTTTGTAATTTAATAATCCTTGTTAGAATCCATGCAAAATCAAGATTTTTGTTAATAATCTAATTGGCAAACCCTAGTCATAAATAGGTATAAAGTTTACTGAAGAAAAAATGATTATGGTTTATGTTTCTTGCTTTATTTGTCCTTTTAAGTTTGTCACTGGGTCTGTTGAGCAGTCTTTCAGTATTTTGGACCATAAACCTATATGGAATGGTTGGCGTTTCTTCAGAACTCCAGTGCCTTTAGCTGCATGACAAGGATGCAGTACTTAAATTCCTGTTTGCTATTTAATTTTCCTCAGGTTTTAATGATTGAAGTGTGAAGTTCAGAGTTTCATGGTGTAGGGAAAGCATCTGAAACAAGCCGGGCTTGTATGTTGAAATGGGTTAGCAGGATCATACAGTATGAATGCAGGAAACAGTTAAGAGGATCAAAGTAATTAAAGGCACATTTCTGATGAAACTGAACCAAAATGAATTCTGCAACAGCACGTGTACTGTGTTCCTGTGGCCTGCAAGTTGGTTTTGACTCCACAGAACCAGACAAGAGAGAGTCCCCAGTGAAGTCCCCTGAAATGCATGCAGTGTGGGCACCAGGTCCTCAAGAGGCAACTCTTGGGCTTTACAAATCTCCTCTGCTGAACCTGTTCTGTTTACTCGGATTTTGGATCTTCGCACTTAATACAAAAAATAAGTTGGTAAAGTTGGTTTTTCTGATTAAAAACTGCACCCTGTTGAGGTGGTGGTAAAACTGATTTAGCCTACTTACAGAAGCTGGTTCAGTGAGTGTTTGTCTATGTGACTCACACAGCCTGTCCTTGGGTATCTCTTGCTGGGGCACCCATCTGTACTGGGTTCCAATCTACAGGAACTTGTGTTGTTTACTTTCCAGGATTTAAATCATGTGTTTCGTTGTCAACAAAATTAACTCATAAGTGCAGAGCTGAGTTTGAAACCACAGATCGCTGGAATTTCAGTTCTAAAGCACTGGCAGTTAACAGGCTAACTATGCAAAATTGTTGAAAATTTAGTGAAAGATGAATAAAATTGATAAGATCTTCTAAGAATGTTGGCAAGGTTTCTTAGTTTTAGTTTACCAAGTAAAATAAAACTAACCTTCTCTTAACCAAACTGGCTTTGGTATACAAGATATCAAGTAATAATTTATCATTGTGAGTTCAGTTTCCTTAGTATTGCTGTTCATTCAAGCTGATCTGTAAAGATGCCTAAGTACTACCTCTCGTTCTTACATTATACATTGTTCAATCTCTATTTTTTTGATAGCTATAAGAAAACAATTTTAATAAGCAATCATCACAATTTTAGTCTGTTAAACTTAGAACGTATCTTACTAGAAATGACGAATGGAAAAATCTACTTGAATCTTAGAATGCTTTCTTCAAAAACTGCACGAACGTATTGGACACAAGCAGAAGAGGTTGCAGTGATCAAGCTATATTTTGCACAGAATTGATGCTCATGCATTTGTTTGAAACCTCAGCCTGCCTTTCCTCTTTTTAGAATATCCTCATAAATATGGACCGCAAGGAGGTTGTGCAGATCATTCAGTATTTGAAAGAATGCAGAAGTACCAGATGACTGGTATAGAAGAACCGGCAACAGAGGTACAATGCAGGCGATAGTGGATTGTATTGGTTAGAAATCAGTGTAATACTTCCTGCTTCTTTTGTTTGCTTTTCAACTTTTGGTCACAGGCATCATCCATTTATGTTGTGAGAAATTTCTAACATAAATTATTGCTAGTTGCTTCTTAAAGTAATGTTTTTCAGTTCTTTTTCTTATTGCTTGTACAGCATAGATGTGCTAGCTCATTGTCTTGATGAGTCCCACGTGGTCTCAAACTTGTAGACGATTTCGGATGGATTTTTAAGTCAAGCTTGAGATGAGGAATATATTTTTTTGCAGTTGAAAAGGAAGAGTTTCTAGATCCCTTGGTCTGCAAGTAGCGTATTTGTCCTTGAGGAGCAGTAATCTTTGGATTTGGCAGTGTGACACCCTTGTAATATCTGAGTGGTAGATGAAGCCAGTAGGAGTGGGAGGGTCTTAGTAGTAGTTGTAAATGATTGGAGGGGTTAAAGCATGCTGCACGTTGCCTATAACGGGAGGTGAGTGGTCTATGAAAGCAATTTGCTTATCTGTTTTGAAGTCTTACTTTTTTGTTTGCCTTCAGTGTTGCACCACTTGTTATAAAATTGGAATGTTTTCAACACTTTCTGATTTTAAATTGAGTTCATTTTATTTTTAGCTGTGTTCTGAACTGTTTGAACTTTTGGCATCATTTTGTGGTGTTCAATGTATGCCAACAAAATGATGCAGTGTGGTTGGTAAAATAGCATCAGCAACTTAAAGTGTATTTAAACTGCAACTCCAGACGTTGTCAGCAGTATTCAGCAGTTCAGTGTTGGTAACAATAACATGCTTTCTGAAAAATTTACTTTAAAAAGTTCTATGGAGTTGTGTGCTATCAACCAGTGAATGCTATAATGCAAACGTTAGCATATACTGCTCTATATACTGAGCGTTACTTCATATTTCTATTTGCTGAGTTAACCAAGATGAACCCAATTTGAAGTAACCTGTGTTAGGGAGGATGCATTTAAACCCCACAGCACTGTTTTTTAACCTACAAACTGTTCATCTTTGAAAAGAATTCTGAAGAAGAAAAACTTCAAAGATCACATGGATGAGAAAGATTATTTCAATTTGACTGACTTCTGTAATTAAAAAAAAAATAATGCAGTGTGTGGAGGGGTTTGGCTGACCTACTGCTAAGCTAGGTGCTGTACTTGTAGACTAGCTGTAGTATACTTAGTTTAAATCAAGTTTTGTGAAACTTTATAGGTCAAAGAAAACTAATGAAAATCTGTTTACCTTAGAGTGTGTTCAGAAAAAAATTATTGCTGTGTTTAAATCATCTACATCGGTATGTAGATCTACAAAATGAATGTATTTGTTTCTCATGTATATGTAGAAGCCTGTTGAAGAGCCTAACAGCAATGGTCCGCAGCTTCTAAGAAAGAAGCGAGCCACTCAGGCTGAAAGAAATACTTGTCAGCTCTATATTCAGACTGATCATCTGTTCTATAAGCACTATGGAACAAGGGAAGCTGTAATTGCACAGGTATTTCTAAGCCCTTTGTTTAAACAATCTTTGATCATTTCTGACTATTTTTCCTTTAATTATGTTTCTTACTACTTATTAAGCTTAGAATGTCTTGCTCCGTTTGCTAGTCACCCTGGCATTATTGAAACATCTTTTTTTTTTTTTAATTTTAGTAAAAGGACTCAACAGGCCTGTGAAAAAGGTCACAGACACTTATGCTTCCTTTAGTTAACAATTACAGCTGTAGTTGGAACACTTCTAAGCAAGGCTTGACTGATTTTATTGGGGGTTTTTTTTGGTTTTTTTTTTTTTTTTTTGTTTTTTTTT
>WBMW01001092.1:3286244-3427324 GCA_013396635.1 Penelope pileata
TTACTTTTTTTCTTTCCTTTCTTACTTAGACAAATACTTCCTGAAGAGTTTTGTTCTGTTTGACAACCTGCCAGGCTTCTCTGTTAACACTCATGTAGTCTTCCGTTTGAAATTTTAGCTCAAAGTACTGTGAGTTCATAGCACTGAGCTCTGTTCCACTAGAGTCTGGTATAGTGGAAGGTCAGAAAAGCAATGGTAACTACAGGCAGATGCTTTTCGTTTGTCAGTATACCATTAATTGGAAAACATTTTTTGCTGACCATTTGTTGCTAAAAATATATGTAGTGCATAAGCATACTTCTCTTGAAGTAAGAAGTTTCACTGCCATTTACAAATCTGACTTACGCTGTTTGTTCCTCACACTGTACGTATGGAATTGGGTTGAGTAACATTTTTCAAAGCTCTGAAATCATCTTCAAACTCAGGAGTTGAGTGAGTTAGCATTTCTGTCTTCTTGAAGAAGGTAAATGACCAGGTTGATTTTTTTCCACATTTGTCTTTCTACCAGAAATAAAATAATAATGCTCTAAGAAGATTTTTTCTCAAAAAAAAAAAAAAAAAAGAGAGAGAAAAGAAATAATACTTTAAATACAGTTTTAATTACAGTACTATCTTACAGTAACAATTAATTGAATGAATATTACATATAATTATATGAATTATGAATTTCTAGTTAATCATATAAAAATAAATTGACTGACAAACTGCTTTTATCTGTTAGGTTAGCAATATACATGCTAGGTTATAAGGTGATTTATTTCCAATGTTTGCCATCAGTATTTGTTTTTAAGAGGCCTGTTAGAGCTTGTATGGTACAATATTTTGTATGTGTAAGTATAGGCTGTGCAGTTGTTATTTAAGACTAGCTATGGTGTAGTGCATAGATCTTTGAACTACACATGCTTTTTTTTTTTTTTTTAACAGATATCCAGCCATGTTAAAGCAATTGACACAATTTACCGCTCAACAGATTTCTCAGGAATCCGTAACATCAGCTTCATGGTGAAACGAATAAGAGTAAGTTACATTGGAAATGCTTGTTGCTTCACTTAGGTTGCTTGGAAGCTCAGTTAGCTGGAAAGGCCTGTTGCATTTTCAGATCTGTTTACCTGTTACTGTTTACTGTTAGTATGTAACACAGGTATGTGTTTTGCAAATGACCATCTACTCCCTTTGGGTTGACTTCAGTGTGTGTGGTCAAAAACGTGCTCCTTTGTTATTAAGTTGCAGTCAGCTCCTAAAAAAAAAAAAAAAAAATCAACTTCCTATGTTTCACCTGTGTCTCCCAGGCAAATACTCTACTGCCCTCCAAGGACTTTAATTCTAAAATATGTAGATAGCTGTTATACAGGTAAAAGTTCCTTCTAGAAGCGATGGTTTAAGAGGATGAAGATAAACTTATGGGTACTGATGAAAAGGAAAAAGAAATAGGGGAGTGAAGATTTACTAGGCAAATGTAATTCTTTATTTTTAGAACTTGTTTTTCCAAATATTGGTGTTTTAATATGTCATGACCTGTATATCTTTAGCAACGTCTTCAACTATTAACAAAATATTGGCAATGGTGTGCATCTTAGCTGGCATTGACAAATCCAATGAAAGTGAATCATTTATAACAATTTGTTTCAATTTACTTTTAGATTAACACGACTGTAGATGAGAAGGACTCTTCAAATCCCTTCAGATTTCCTAACATCGGTGTGGAAAAGTTTCTGGAACTGAACTCAGAACAGAATCATGATGATTATTGCTTGGCCTATGTGTTTACAGACCGAGATTTTGATGATGGAGTCCTTGGTCTGGCTTGGGTTGGAGCCCCTTCAGGTAATTGTATTCAAACCTTCAGCACTATGAGATTAAGAAAGTATTGTAGATAGGTTCAAAGAATAAAAGTAGAAACTGTCAATTAAGTTGACAGCAAACAGACAACATCTCATAACTAACTTCTTACAGTTTTGGTTGGGTACGCAATAGAAACAGGATATCTCAGTCTTGTTGTCTTCCTCATGAGTAATACATGAGGAAGACAACTGAGTGTACATACAACTCCCTATTCCAAAAGGAAGTAATCAGATGGAACAGAAAATTAAACTGACTGGATTACAGTGGGAGTGAGGCTCAGACAGGCTTCGTTGTCAGTTTACAGACAAAAGACTCATTAAAGCAATTTTGAAAACCTGTTAAGTACTGAGAGGCTTACAATTTCTTGGAAAAAAAAAAAAAACCACCCTCTTTCATGTACTTAGGTCCAGGCCAATGAAGAGTAAGTGTCATAACGTCTCATAACTAACTTCTCATAACTAACTTCTTACAGTTTTGGATATGCAACCAACAGATTTTGTTTTTTGTTTTTTTTTTTTTTCACTTAATCTACATCTCAGTTGGATTTCACAGAGTCCACCTGTGTTGGACATTGCATCCTGCTAGTCCTGTACAATGGGTATGATAAAATCAGGGCTTGCACGTGCAGTGGAAAGCCCCAAATAGCTCTTATTAAGTAACTATTCTAAAAAAATCCAGTTTCTTGTGTGAATGCACTCATTCAGCACTGAGAGCATTAGTGTGGATAAACTTAATCTGCTTTCAAAGTTGGGTTATATTAATTGCACAGAACTACTTCTGGTCTGTGAGGATCTGGTGAGGTAGCAAGCTGTTCCTTGTTCAAAGTGTCAGATGAAAAGTGACTCAGCACTTCTTAAGTGGTTGCTATACTTTTGTCTAAATGTAGGGAGCTCTGGTGGAATATGTGAGAAGAGCAAACTGTATTCTGATGGTAAGAAGAAGTCTTTGAACACTGGAATCATCACAGTTCAGAACTATGGCTCTCATGTTCCTCCTAAGGTTTCTCACATCACTTTTGCTCATGAGGTTGGACATAACTTTGGCTCACCTGTAAGTGGTACTATTGACCTGTTGCTTTTAGTCTCTTTGAAATGCATTATTTCTGAGTGAAGTTTTTACTATGAATTATAAATAAGGAAAACATGATCATGACTGCATGCCCATTGTGTACAAAGAGCAAGTTGCTGAAGTAAGTCCGTAGTGAGTATTTTGCAATGTTGGAGCAACACTTGATTTTTGTAAATTATTTCTACCAGGTCAATGTCTTGTAAAGAAACTATATTATTGTTCCCTAAATTTTGATGTTTTTTATTGAAGAACGGGGTCACACATCTTTTAAATGTATTTTGTTTTATACTAAGGTAGAGAAAGAATCAACACAAAATTGATGTAGAAAAAGCAAGAAATTAGAGAAGTTGTCTTGATAGAAACAGTTTAAATTTTTTGTTTTGCAGCATGATTCTGGAATGGAGTGCACACCAGGAGAGTCCAAGAACTTGGGACAGAAAGAAAATGGAAATTTTATCATGTATGCAAGAGCCACATCTGGGGACAAACTTAATAACAACAAGTTCTCAATCTGTAGTATTCGAAATATCAGCCAAGTTCTTGAGAAAAAGAGAAATAATTGCTTTGTTGGTATGTACTTAGTCATCCTGAAAGCAGAACGGATAAGCTGTTAATATTAAGTTTAATTAGAAATTTATTTTATTTTACTGTTCACTTTACTGAAAGGTTCTGTAAGTAAAGAATTGAATTTGGAGTGTGGAGTATTGTGTCAAGTTCTGGGCTCCGTAGTACAGGGAAGACTTGGATGTACTGGGGTCAGACCAGCAAAGGGCCACAGAGATGATTGAGGGATTGGAGCATATAACACATGAGGAGAGGCTGAGACTGGAGACTTAAAATGGAGAAGGCTGTGGTGGGTGCTCTTGCATCTCTGTATAAATTCCTGGTGGGAGAGAGTGAAGAAAACAGATCCAGACTTTTCTTAGTGACACACAATGAAAGGACAAGAGAAAATGGGTACAAATTAAAACATAGGAAATCCTATTTATATGTGATGATTTGGTTTTTGTGTGTGTTGGTTTTTTTTGGTTTTACTGTGAAGGTGGTTGAGCACTGGAGCAGGTTGCCAGGAGGTTGTGGAGTCTCTTTGTCCTTGGAGATGCTCGAAACCATCTGGACAAAGCCCTGGGCAACCTGCTGCAGTTGACCTTGCTTTGAGTGGAAGATTGGACAATCTCTAGAGATGCCTTCCAACTTTGTCCATTTTCTGATTTTTTGTTCTGGTAATGTCATGATCAAATGCTAGAGAAATGGTAAAGGCTGCAGCCACTCTGTTCTGTGAACTTGATGTAACAATTTTGTAGGAATCTTCTCTCTGGACTTGTGTGTGTGATGTGTGCTTACAGATCTTGTGAGATTGTACAGCAAGTATCTTTGGGTCTAGGAGTGAAGTACTTCATCCCAGCTTTTTGCTTTAAGGTCCTCAGACTCTATTCAAGGAGAAAGATAATGTAGCATAAAACTTTCTCTTATCACTCTAGCCTTACTATCTACTCCCATTGTTATCAGAAGAAACCTTCTACTTGGAATCTTAAACTATGAATTGTGTGACTGACTAAACTGAGTGGTGAACAAGTAGTGCAGGTTGATTTACTGGTCTGCATGAGTCCAGCTTGGAACAGGTGTTTTCAGTCTTGCCTAGTTGGATGCTGTTGCAAGTCAGTATTTCCTTACGTGCATATTCTTTGTGCTACTTTGTACAAAAATGTGCTGGTGTTTTTCAGAGTCTGGTCAGCCGATCTGTGGTAACGGGCTGGTGGAAGAAGGAGAGCAGTGTGATTGTGGATACAGCGACCAGTGTAAAGATGAATGCTGCTACGATGCAAACCAATCAGATGATAAAAAATGCAAGTTAAAACCAGGCAAATCCTGCAGGTATTGTCCCTATGTTTTAGTACACTTTTAGTACGTCATACAGCGAGTGAGAAGTTCATCAGCACAAGTATGGTATACAATTCTTGGTGGTGAACTGTAGCTTGCTTCCCTTGGTAGTCAGATGAGTGTTCTGTAGTTCTTTATAAACCTCATATGACACTGAGTTGGTGGGGTTTTTTTTGCTTCTTTCTTTCTTTTCTTTTTTCTTTTTTTGCCTTTTTCCCCCTTACAAATTCTTGTCATTTCTGTGGAGGAGGAAGGAAAAGCCTTACATTGTTTTCATTTATCATTGATTTGTGACATTTTGTTTTACGTCATGTCTGTGCTGAGGAGCTTCAGAATACAGCTTCAGAAAGAAATGTTGTCACAGGTTGTTTCCTGTGGTTACATCAGATACACTGGGATGATGCACTGCTGTGTGTTGCTGTAAGAGGCTCAGCTGCCTTCATGTCTGGGCCAAAAAGGAGCCTAAATGTTCAGGGGGAATGAGTGAAGCTACATGGCTTCTTTGACAAGTCTTTCCTTCACCTTGTTATTCCTGAACTAGTTTTGTTAACTTGCTAATGTAATGTTTTGTATATATAAACTTTGAAATGCTATTTTCTTTTCAATTTATTTTTAATGTAAGATGTGCTTGTAGTATTTTTCTAATATATGGCAAAGAGTTTGATTGCTACAATGATAATACCGTGTTATCTCAAGGGAGGAAAAATGACTTTCAGTTTATATTTTAGTTGGCATAAATGAGAAATTCACCAAATGTTTGAAAAGGCTTCAGGATGAATATTTCTTCTGAAAAAGTTTGCACTTTTTTTCTTTATATCCACATTTTCTGTTTATTTCCAGCCCAAGCCAAGGCCCTTGCTGTACTGCACAATGTAGTTTCAAACTGAAGACTGATAAGTGCCGAAACGATTCGGACTGTGCAAGAGAAGGAATGTGTAATGGTTTCAGTGCTCTCTGTCCAGCCTCTGAGGCTAAAGAAAACTTCACAGAATGCAACAGGCGTACACAAGTCTGCATGAAAGGGGTATGTTCCTCATGACCACATGCAGCTCTGCAGTTGCGTATTGCAAAGCACCACATTATGAAGTGATACAATTTCAATATTTAATGAAGAACACTTTAAGAATTATCTTCTTTCAATAGAAATTTTGTACTACGTTTATAGTTTTCAGTCAACTGTGAAGGTACAACAAATGCTAAGAAGCAGCTAACAAGTGTCAAGTAGTACTTCAGGAAGTTCCATTTAAAGTTTGTTGTGAAAATCAGGAATATGAAAGTGTGTTTTACCTCCTAGTTACATTTTCCTCATGCTTTTTTGAGTCTTGGTCAAGTAATCTTGTTGCTTCTGTTATGCTGCCATTACATGCTGAATTTGGCCTAAGGAAAATACTGAATTCCTCCCTCTATGTGCAGGTAACGTACGTGTGTGATGATAGGAAATTATGCTGGGCCATCATTAGTTTCCTGGGTTATACAGTCTATGACAGTTGCTATTAAAAATTGATGGGAAATCTTTGTAAGTTGACCTATGTTTACTTGAAAGGAAAAGCAAGCAAAAGTCATCCATTGCAAGAGCTGTGACTCATGTTGCTCTAACTTTTCATTTTCACAGTCTGGTTTTTAATGAAATAAGTTTATTAAATTTTTTTAGCTAATGGAGAGTCATTGTGAAAAGAGAGGAGCTGTCTTTATGCAGTCACTTCATTTTGAAACAAATTCATAATAAACAGGTATTTTCATTTGAATTTGAAGGTTCATCTCACAATGAAATTAAACACACAACCTTTCAGCTACTGACTTTTTTGTTATTTTCTGAGGGGAGATATTTTTAAATACATGCTTTTGATTTATTTTCCTAATTACGGTTTTGAGTAATCATTTCAACATGAATTGCAGTTTGTTCCAGTGCTGTGAAGCTTTTGCAGAGTACCCTATAAGAAGACAGTGTTCTTAAATAAATAAAAAATAAAATATGGTAAATGACCTTTAAATTCTCAAATAAGCCAAAGCACTGAAATTAAATAGCTATAATTATTTTTTGTTATATAGAGATGCTAGAAAATAAAAAGAGTAGTTTGAATTTCTTAAGTTTGTAAGTCTGCAATTGTGCTTTCAGCTATTAAAAATTAATACCTTTCTAATGTCAGTGTGCTTAAAAGTGAAATACTGATTTTTTTTTTTTTGTGTGTTCTCTTGCTTTTGTCTCAAACAGCAATGTACCGGCTCTATCTGTGAGAAGTATGACCTGGAGGAGTGTACGTGTGCTAGTTCAGATGGCAAGGACGACAGAGAACTGTGTCATGTCTGCTGCATGAGAAAAAGTAAGATTTTTCTGGATGGTATAAGCATGAATATAGCAGTAGATATCAGGAATTTTCTGATGGGCGTTGTGATAGTTTTTCTTAGTTTGAGATCATACTGTGATTTTTTTATACTTAGTTTCAGGCAGACGTATTATATTTTTAAGGAAATGCACAATGCATTTTGTTATTTTACAGGTTAATGCTAACTTGAAATTTATCGAAAGTAAATGTTTAAAACAATTGAACATTGAAATATTAATGCACATATGTTTTAATACAATGATGCTTTGAATTAATCTGATTTGTATTCACTTTTCAGTGGACCCAACTACGTGTGCAAGTACCGGCTCCAGCCGGTGGGAGAAACACTTTGGTCGTAAAACCATTACTTTGCAACCTGGATCTCCTTGTAATGATTTCAAAGGCTACTGTGATGTGTTTATGAGATGTCGCCTAGTAGATGCTGATGGCCCTCTAGCTAGATTAAAGAAAGCGATTTTTAATCCAGAGCTATATGAAAATATTGCAGAATGGATTGTAGTAAGTATTTTTTTTTTTTTTTAATCTTCATCTGATAATATAATGAATCTTAAGTTTTTGTGTGTGTAAGAGCTTTGAGGCCATTTTTCTTTATGTTAGGGATTTTTAATGGTGATTCGTTTTTACATGACTTTTAAAATGCAAAGGGAAGTCACGCTCAATGTATATTCATGTTCATGCATGCCTCCCCCGAATATTTAAAAAAAAAAAATTCATTCTTTTTTTTTAAATGTTTTTAGGCTCATTGGTGGGCAGTTTTGCTTATGGGAATTGCCCTGATCATGTTAATGGCTGGTTTCATTAAGATATGCAGTGTTCATACTCCAAGCAGTAATCCAAAGTTGCCTCCTCATAAACCACTTCCAGGTAAGCAGAGAAATGTTTTATCCTTGATTATTTTGTTCTGAAGGGAGAATTTCTGGTGTTCCAGTCTACAGGCCATTGCCTGGCACTATGAAACTTGAAATGGAATTCATGCCATGGGAACTCTTCATAAAAATGTAACTCTTGCCTTATTTTCCTATAATATAACATGCATATCAAAAGAAAGCATTTGAAAAGGCTTTCTGTCTCAGAGTTCCTTTCATTTCGTCTTCCATATTCCATTTTGTAAGAATTAGACCATTAAAGGAGCTACTGCTGAGATAATAAAAGTTATGCTGTAAATACAGTATATATTTAATCATATCTAGAATCTTGTGGGTCTAAATCTGAAGCATTTCAGAGAAATCATTATGTTTAACTTCTGTGGCCAGGACAACTTTTCTGGAAATCTTTTCTTCTTTTGTACTTGTTTTAATCATGTGCCTTTCTTGGAAACAGGCACTTTAAAAAGGAGGAGACCGCCACAAACCACTCAGCCACCACAGCGACAAAGGCCCCGAGAGAGCTATCAGATGGGACATATGAGACATTGACTGCAGCTTTTTGCCTTGGTTCTTCCTAGTGCCTACAATGGGAAAACTTGCTCCAAAGAAAAACCTAATAAATCATTGTCCCCAGTCTAACTCTAAAAAAAATTGAAGGAAAAAAAAAAGCATGATATGCCCTCGAAACAAGTGGAAGTGGTTAATTTTTTAATTATTGAATCTTCCAGCTCAAAAAGAAGAAAAATGTTTTTCTTGCGTACTTTTTAATTTAGTGGCACAAAGTCCTAGAGCATCATGATTCTTTCTCCCTTCTGTGCTCTTCATTGCTGCATTTTCTTCACTTGCAGGCAAATATGGCTGTAGTAAAACTTTTATTCAAGAATTGAAAAAAGATATATTTTTCAACTGCCAGACAAGGCTAGGAAGCTAGACCACCTCAACATTGGAGACATTACTTGCCAATGTATATACATTGTTATATGCAGACATGTATTTCTAACGTACACCCGTACTTGTGTGCAATTGTAAACAAGAGAATTGCAATATGGATGTTTCTTTGTATTATAAAACTTTTCCGCTATTAATGAAGAAATTACTGTTTAATTGACATACTCAGGATAACAGAGGATGATGGTGTGTAATGGTCAAGGATCCTGTGATGCTTTACACAGCAATTTTGAATCAAACTTCTTGTCATGATCAAAGTTCTTTCAAGCACTCATTTCATCTTTTATCAAACAGCTGCTAAGACATAGCATCCAAGATTGGATGGTCTCTTAGAGATACAGCAGGTGTTCTGCGAACTTTCCTAATTCCAGAGTGTTTCAAAATTGTTTTATATAAACGTCTGATTTCTTGTAGCTCAGCATAAATGTTTTTAATTTGTCTGATTATTCAGTTAAATAATGAATAGTTAGATGAACTATTTCCATGCTTTAGTAGAAAATTCTGCCTGTTATACAACTTGTTTTAAAAATTGCAATCAGCTTATTTGGGATTTTCTGATATTCTTGCATTATACATTCATGATTCTGAGGGTTGTAAAAAGAAAGAAAGCGGTAGATTCTTCTTTTTTAATTTATCAGATACTTGGGTAACTTTTCAGCATGATACTGTTGGTTGATAACCACTAAAGTAGTGATTTGCCCAGCTTACTGTGGCAGAGTTAAAACTGTAGTTAGGACTACCAACTTGCCCAGACGTATTTTGTAACAGTAGTGAAGTTCAACAGCACAATGTCCCATTCCAAAGTTTTTATTACGAATGTAAATAATTGGCATTTTTAAAAGAGAAAACAAAAGATGTCTTAAGGTGCTTACTGCTATGCAGGAGATGAAAGGGGGCATTACAAACAAGATGTTTAAGCTTTTGATATATTTATTGCTTGTTTTCCAAAAGCACCAATCTAATTAGAGGCATAAATGGCTATAATTTTCCTGGCTTTGCTTAGGAGAAAAATTACTAAGGGTTGGACAGGCTTCCTTTGTGTTTTTTTGTTTGTTTTGTTTCTTAAGAGTATAAGGTTTACACAATCATTCTCATAATGTGACGCAAGCCAGCAAGGCCAAAAATATTACTGAATATAATGGGATCTCTTCCTTGTAAACTTGTACAGTATGTGGTGACTTTTTCAAAATACAGCTTTTTGTACATGGTTTAGAGACAAATTTTGTACATGAAACCCTGGTCCGATAGACTATATAAATAATTCTAAATGATCTTAACTAGTTAGAAGTGTATGTAGTTGCTTTTAAATCATTTTAAATACATTTGTTTTAAGACTGTGCAAAGATTGGAAGTGGGTTTGCATTTCTAAAATGGTGACTTTTCTTCAGCAAGAGTTCTTAGTAACTTCTTGAGTGTGGTAGACTTTGGAACATGTAAATTTTTTGCCTGTAATGTTATCCTGTGGTAGGATTTTGGCAGACAAATGCTGCCCTATTTTATTTTGAGTCTAAGTTAAATGTTTTCTGAAAAGAGAAATGTGCACTGAACTCTCCACTGCAAATCAAGATGTGGTAAATCAAAAAGAAAGTTCAAGGCAATGGAATACTACTGTCAATTTCATGTCCACTGTGTTTTATACAGTATCTTTTTTGTTCACTTTGGAAATTTTTACTAAAATTGCAAAAAATAAAAAAATAAAAAAATAAAGTATTGTGCAAAGATATGTAAGGTTTTTTGAAACTTGAAATGCATTAATAAATAGACCTGATGAAATCATCTTTTGAAGATCATTTACTTCCTGAGCCCTGAAAGCAAAAAGGAATGTACAGATTGGACTTTTTGTTGGCTTTTGCTGTGAAGGGGCAGTTGCACTCGGGAGTGGTTGCACTGTCTGTGTGCTCTCCAAGTGCATCTCTGTTTTCACATTTTATGGATATATGCAATAGTAAATATTCTTGTGCCAACTTCTAAGGAAAAGCCCTAGAAGTATCTTTATTTCTCTGGTCATACAGGTAATTTAAAGCTATCTCTATTCTCATCTTTAAAATGGATACTAGTTACTATTGGGTTATTCAAGCCTGGCCTTGTGAAATAAGTTTATTTTTGAGGAATACTCCAATTAACAGAATAATTGGAGTGTGCAATTAATGGATTAGACTTTTAGAAGGATCAAATCCACTTTTTGCAAGGTGATTTAAAACTGCCGGACTCTGTGTTTTCTTTTGCGTTGTGCAGTTGGTTTAAGTGATAAGATTGCTTTTAAAAGCCAAATTCTGTGAGCTAGTCTGTCCTCTTAGGGCTGTTTGTTGAGAATGGTCTGCGTAGACATCTGTTTCCCTAACTGAGCAGCATATGCTTTGATGTAATCAAAGCGTATTCAGAGTTCCTTCCTCACAGTATTTGCTTTCCCCGTGACTGTTTTTAAGAAATGTTTCCTTTTATAGCTAAATAGCACTGTGAGGGCCAAAGATAGGAAAAGAATCAGTTGGAGAAGAGCCCTTCTGCATATCAGCATCACAGATACCTGATAGATTGGATGGTGGTTGTATTCAAATTTCTGGGAATTCAAGCCAGAAGGGTAGAAATAATGCCTGAGCATGTAAAACAAATGCTGTATCTATTTATTTATATGTATGTTGTTATATATGTATATATATGTTGTATATATGTTGTTCAGGGGAGACCAATGAGGACTTGAATAGCTGTTTTTTAACTGATGTTTGACCTAGCAGTTGCTAGTTATAGCTATTCACTTAATCGTGTTTGTTAATGTCTTTTTCATGAAATGTGACTGTTTGGTGTGGAAGCGTGTAGTCAGAATGGTATGAATGTGAGAAAGGCACCTCAGGCTCCTCTTAAACCATGACACTTCATTGTGTTTAAACCATACAGACTTGAAGTCAGCGATGTAGTTTGCCTTTTTATGTTTCAATATTGCTTTGGGGAGGAGGAAGTGGGAACAGACATGGATTTTTACTTCAGAGTATTGGAGGTTCATTATAACAGAGGTGATTAAAAACTCAGCATCTTTATGTCATTCTAAGTGGTGCTTTGTCTGACAGGAGTGGGCTTCAGATAGCTTCCAGGGTCTCAGTTTGGCTGTCTGGAGTAGTACAAGAGCAATTCCAGTGGGCACAAAGGGTGGCACCACTGTAGCACTCGAATTGTAGGTATGACCTTGGTGTTACATTCCAGCATTGTAAGATGATTTGAGTATGCTGCCACATAGGCTTTATGTCATCTTTATATCAGAGATAAGTGTAGTGGCTATCCAAAACACAGGATTTATTTGGGACAGAACATACGATTTGTGAGAAATTACATCAGAATAAATTTATTCATATCTGCAAGAGCTTAAATCTTGAATGTTCTCTTAATTTTTCTGTTTGACTTTGCAAAAGTTTTCGAAATGTATTATCGGAGGAAATGGTGGCTTCTTACAGTTGAACCAGAGAATGTTTTTTCCCCAGAAACTTTAGAAGCCTCCAAACCACAGTATCATTCTTATTTGGGTTTCAGCACACAGTAGACATCTTTGACCTTTATTTCCACCTGCTTTTCCTGAACTAATGCTTTCAAACTTTTTTCTGCAGCTAAGATCTCTTTGTCAGACTTCTTGCCAAGTAAGTGATAGCACTATTAAAAGCTAATTTTACTGTGTAAAATGTGTTTGAGTGCCTTAGGGTATGTATCTACAGGAAAATCATGACTTAAAAGAATGTACGAATGTGTGTGTTTTGCACTGTAGAAATATCAGAAGCTGTTTCACCAACGCATGTGCTTTTTATGAGGTATAGTGCAACACTAGCAACTGCACTGGGGAGGAATCACAGGCTGGTGCTCTCTAGCACTTCTCTTGCTTTGTCATCCTTCAGTACCTTCTGGATGAAGCCTTGGAGGAGTTGGGGGCCAGGATTTGGTTCAGGAAGCTCGCAAAGCTCATGACTTAAAAAGCTGGTGATAACCAGAGTTGTAGATGCGATTACCAATGACACTATTTCAATTCTCTTGTAAATAGACAAATATTTTGTAAACAAAATAACAGTGAATGTGAGAAGTAGCAGATCTTTAGCCTTCCCCATAAGCAAAAATTGAATTCTGGAAACAGTCTAGAGAGAGGCATAATTTGAAGTAGGCAGATACAGTTCTCCTGTTGCCACGTGCACCCATCCCATTTTTCACTGTACTCTCCTCTTGGAAAACCAAAATGCCTTCAGGTACACATGAAAGTGGTGAAGTTGTTGTTTGCTCCTTGTTTGCCATTCTTCAGGGCATAGTCCATTTTAACTCCATCCACCCCCAAAGTGCTGTCACTGGCTCTCTAGCAAGTGAGTCTCTCCAGTGTTTACATCAAGGAGCTTTAACAAAATTGTTGATAGGAAGTTTGAGTATTGGAGATAGCAACCTAAACCATGGTACTGCTTGCTTACAATTTAGTTTTTGACATAGAAGGCAGAGATATTGTAGTGTTAATGAAGTGCTTTTGCGTTTTTTTTTCTAAGCAAAACCTTTTAAAGCACAAAGCTTACTTTGAAGAACTAAAGAGATTTCCTTTTCCATGGAATTTGTAGCTAAATGTAAAGATTTACCCTAATCAAGATGCTATTCGAGTGGCCACTTCTAAATACCAATTCAGCCTCTGAAATTTTACAGCTCAGGAAGGACAACTGTTACCGTTTGTAAGTGTGCTTCAGTCTCCATCATACTTAATCTGCCTTTTCTGTTTCTGTGTTGAATATACCTGCTTATTTAAATGGATGTTAGCTGTTGAAAACAGCTTTTAAAAGTTAGAAGTTAGTATTCTGGATAATCAGAATAGTTGTCTGCATTTACTATTTGATGGTTCAGTGCTTGCAGGATTGCTGGTTCTGCTCTGCTCATTTGTCATGCTTTTTAAATCATTCTTCCTTTAATTCTGTTAACGTCTGTATATTTTGATTCCAAATTCCCTTTGGTATCTTGGTTATATTTATTTCCAACTAAGAGAACATTTGAAACAAATTTATAGTCATAGGAACATAATTTTTAATGAATATTGTGCTTATTGTGTGTGACAAACAAAATATGCTTATTTTTGTTACTATTCTATTAGTAAGCATAAAACATGAATAATCCAAGATGAAAATGTTTATGTAGTTTATATCCTGATGTAAGAAACAATGAAATTGTTTGAATTTTAAGAATTTATTTGTATGCACTAAAGATAAAAGGCTGTTTACCATTTTCATTTATTAATGCAGTTCAAATGATGCTAAGTCCTGCTACACAGTGATTTAAAATGTAAAAATCTCAGGCATTACATGAACAAGTAAATATGATTTTCATGTGAAAGTTAACAGAACTTAGCTGTGCTAAAGTTGTGTGTAGTACACTAAGTGTTATTAAATTACTAGTAATTTAAATTAGTACTCTAAAATAGTTGAAGCATTTTCCAATAGGGCGCAGCTTTCTGGGTGATGTAGTTATTTTGCTTGCCATAGAGTTGTAGTGGATAGCTCACACATTCTGTATGTTGAGATGCTTTCTAGTTTTTGAAAGTCATCAAGCGAGAAGTTCAGACTCTCTGTTGATGATGTTATCTATTCCAGAGTATATTTGATGTTAAACTCCATCTTCACTAGGAAATAGCTTAGGAAAGATTTAATTGGTAGTGGTCACTATTGATGTTTCAAAGCATTTAATTGGAAATGAGGCTCCTTCTTTCAAAGACCTGTGTCGATGATTATTTCAAATGGTAACCTGATTTCTAACAAGCAAGAATTATTTCAAAGCTTTAACCAATTTAAAGTTAACAGTTGCTGGATAAAGTTGCTCGTTAATCACTAAGAGTAGGTTTGCAGATGGACGAAGTGCATTTCAGGTTACCATTGCATCATAAAATTCACATTTTTATGTAGTTTCTTCATCACCTCTGAAACTATCAGGATATTTAATTTTGCGCTTAACATAGCTCTGTATTTTTAAAACATCTTGCTAGATGTGTGGTATTTTGAATATATTTTGGTAAGTAGTTGGGTTTTTCTCACTTTCTTTTTTGTCTCCGAAGCCGATCTTCACATCTCACAAATGTTTTCTCTTGGGCTGGATAAAGGTGAACGTTGTCAATGCTTTGAGAACAAAATGTCATTCTAGAAAGAAAAAGACAGCATGTAAGCATAAGATTACTTTTTAGGGATGCTCTCTGTAAACAAGTGTGCTCTCTAAACACACTGGCTTTGACTGTCTTTATCCTTTATTTACGTTCCTATGACATACCAGATTGCACAGAAAGAAAAGAGCACATATCATTCATTAAAATCCTGACAAAAACTCTTGCTTCTGCTTACAACAAAAAAGCTTCCAAATTGCATTAGGTACCTGAAAGTACCACCTGAACTCCTCATATCATTTTCCCTTTTTCTAGGATGTCCTAAATAACGTATCAGTAGTAATCGACTTGTTCTGTGGTAATGATACAGAGAGGAACTTTCTGGTTAGACAGATGAGTATATCTGACATAATCCTTTCACAGCATTCACATATTTTTCTAGAGGTAGAAAATCTGTTTTAAAACAGCTCTCCAATTTGCCCTCTATAGCGTGGTTTAATTTGCTTTGGCAGCTAGGTTAGTACTGATCTGATATCATCACTTCAAAAACAGCAGGAAATGTTACAGAAATGATTATTTTTGATGGCAGGTGCATATGCAAAGTGCTGGGTTAGGAAGAGGAAAACACCTACAAAATACATTTTCAGAAAGGGCAAAAGAAAAAAATAAGATCCCTCCTCTGCCACCCCAACACTCACAATTTGCCTTACAAAAATCTTTAAATTATCTAATTTGTCTTTTTTGTCATCATCATGCTGCTGCAGCTCTGCCTGTAAGTTCTGTTCCACAGGAAGTCTGCAAGTAGTTGTAACTGGTGTGCTGGTAAGGGGCTCTAACAAGGAAAAACACCTGAGGCTGAGCCACAGTTGCAAGGTAAGACAGGCTTTTCTCATTAATTACCATGTTCTGTTAAAATTTCTTGAAGGATGGAAGCAGTAGAAATGATTACAAGTTTTGTTGTGGTTTCTTCTGTCTGATATTTGTCTGAATAAGCAGTTTCAGAAGTGCTAACAGCATTTGCTTATGTGGAGACCACCGCTACTCAGATTTGGGGATCCGATTCCAAAGCAGCTGGGTGTGTGGTGGTTTGTACTCAGAAATTTTTGTTTTTTGTTTTTTAAGAAAAAAAGTGTCTTATCTTTGCAAGCAGGATTTGAATTTTCATGGCCTTAATGTTTGAATCAGTATTTATTTTGTATTGTATCTTGTTTCCTTGAAATTTCATGTTGTCCTTATGGAGTAAGATAATCCAATTCTAAAAATAAGTTGCTATCAGTCATCACTGTTGTGTAGAAAAAATACATTGCAGGACTTGTCTGAATTCTTCCTTGGATCTGTTTCCTAACTCCTATCCTCTGTTCCCAATTATCTATAAAGTTGTTACCCAAGGTTATGGTGCCTTAAATTCAGATTACTGTTAGCAGTGAGTTGGAATATTTCCCACTATTCATTTTTGACCTGAGAACAAAAATTCTTCTCACAAGTCACTGTAAAAATAGTATGTTGAGATCTGAGACAAAAACAATACTACAAAAAAAAAAAAAAAAAAAGCTAGAGGTTGTACATGGATAAACTCACTTGGTTTGAGTACAGGGACTCAGTTCATCATATTTGAGCTACAATAATGTATTTGCCAAGTGTCTGTCTTATTACAGAAAAATGTTGTTTTCGTTACACTTACTTTTGCTGCGTTTCCCCTGCTTTCACTCGTATTGTCTTCACTATAAGCCCTAGTCGGCGGGTGCCTTTTGTCCATGGCATTATGGTTTGAACTGTGTCCCAAAAATTTTCCCAAACTGCAGTTCCTTCCCATTTAAGCTTGATCATTATTAGTTCACCAATATCAGTGTCCAGTGTGAGGAGAAAAGAATAAGTTTTATTCCCATTAATTCCTTCAACTCTGCAGTAATCAAAAACAGAAGAATGCTATCTCAATTATTATGAATTAAAGTCTGTTAAACTTTATTTAAAAAAAAAAGAAAGAGAGAGAGGAATTCTGTTCTTTTTGAAATCAAAGAAAGAACTGTTTCCTTCCTCTTCTCCAGGGATAACATTACTGTCTCTGGCATGCTCCTCTTCCAGGTAAGTAAAGTTGTGAAATATGACAACTTGCTAGAAAAAAAAGCAGAAGTTGAGAGAAGCTTGGACAGCTAGTGATGCACCAGTGGTTTCTGACAGCAAAAGAAAAAGTGTCTCATAATAGTATCTGTCATGCCTTCTGTTTCTAGAGCGAAGACTGAACCACTGTGCTTTTGCTTTTCATAATGCCAAGAGTGTCCCATCATGAGAAATATCCAAATTTCTTTACCTTAAAACAAAAACAAGCAACAGTAATGATTTGAGTACTGCCCTGTGTTAGCGGTGGGATGGACCAAAGTGGACAGGATACCTAATGTTAAGAGAAACTTCCAAGAGTACTGGTTTTGTTTGTTTGTTTGTAAGAGATCTTTCATGCAAGAGTTGTATGAATATTGTGAAAGTTTGTACTTCTTAGGTGGTGCAGGTGAAGAGAGGACAACTTCTAGTTAATCTCCAGTTAACCGTGCTAAACTGAGTCATTCACAACTTGATTATCCAAGTGATACAGTCAGTTGTCACCTTTTTTCTCGCTTGTACAATGACATGTCATATCAATACTCACAGGGTGATGGGCAGATTTTTAGCATTCTCCTTAGTGCCTGTCAGAGAGATGGTAAAAGTCGGGTCTATCTTCTTGCCTTGGATTTCATTTATGAAATGGATCTTGAACTGATAGTGGTAGACTGTAGAAAGAAAGTGATGAAATGAGTGGTCTAAGAAGCAATAGATTTCTCAGACAAAATAATTTTGTCTTTCAAAGCAGAAGTTTGATACTACTTCTTTATTTTTAAGCAAATTTGTCACAATTAAAGCTTTTTTTTTTTTTTTTCAATGTTACTGTGTTGTATTAGGGGCTCTATTGCTCTAGGGATTAAGAGGGGAAGGAATGTAACCTGAGCAGAGTTTCCTTTATGGGATAAAACACTATCCCATGGGAAGTATTTCTGCTCTTCTGAAGTTTAATCATTAGAATGTCTGGCAAGCTCTGTCCAGCCAACAGAGGAATGGTTATGTCCAGGCACGTTTAGAGGTGTACAGTACAGACTGAAGACCTTATGTGACGTTGTCAGGCTTTTTCTCTGGTTAGAAAATCTTGCAGAACAGAGGACTTTCCTTTGCTGCATAATGACACATTGTGCTTAATACGCGTCTGTTAGCAGCATCACATTGCTGTAAGAAAGATGTCATTTGTGCTTTGAGGTCTGGTGGTTTCTAGAAGAATAGTGTTTAGGAAAGTCTTTGAACTGAGGAAAATGACATGCTTCTGAGAAGAAAGAATGCCTAAGAAATCATCAGTGTACTGATTATAAGCAGTTTGACATCTAGTAAACTACAAGAAGCAAAACAAACAAGAAACCATACAATTAGAGGCCTTGTGTACACAGATATTATCATCTGGATTTGAATGTTTAACTCTTTTCTGTCTGGTGAGTCTATCAAAAGAAAAGATCTGGCTGTAGCCATTTAAATGTACTATGGAAAAGTTATTGTTGGCCGATGATGGCTCTTAGGTATTTTCAGCTTGAAGATCTTAGAATCGTCATAGAATCATGGAATGACCTGGGTTGGAAGGGACCCCAAGGATCATCAGGTTCCAACCCCTCTGCTGCAGGCAGGGTCACCAACCTCCAGATCTGGTACTAGGGTTGCCCCAAGCCCCAAAATGTGATGGCTTTTCGTCTACTTTCGACATCAATGTCAGATCCAATATTTTCTGAAAAACTTTTTAACAATCAACACTGCATTTTATACACCACTTATCAGGACATACTACTTGTAGCTTTAATTCGTCACTGTTACGTATTTACAAGCATATAAAAATAAAGCCAGACATGCAATGACAATAGAGATTTCTAAAGCCAAGTGTTGTTAGTCAGCTCTGAAACATTTCTGCAGTGTGAAATATGGTTTTCCTCTCTGCAAACGACCTCCTTGACCAAAACAGTTACATTTAGATGTTAAAGAAGGAAACCATAAGTAATTTTTGGTGACAAAGACCAGAAAGTACTTGGGATAATTAATCCTAGAGTTAAGAGGTGATGTATTTGTCCTTGCGATGTGGTCAAACACATGGGAAACTGTTCTATTAAACATTATTGCACTTTATATACATTGTATTATAAATGTTTTTGAGCAAAAGGATGCTCAAGATCACCTGTTCCAGACTTCACAGATAATGCCAGTGCTGAGAGTGGCTCCACTGTCCTGCGATGGGAGTAATCTTTTCTTGTGTACACACAGATTTTTGTGCAGCTCTGACTTTCTACAATGGAAGATGTTTACTTGAAAAGCTGTATCTTTTGGTTGTTGTTTCATAGTTATTGTACGTTAAAGAAGAATTTATTTTCTTTTGAAAAGTTGCCACTTATCAGAAAGCAAAATGACTGGTTGTTTGCAGCCAGCCTCAAATGCAAACCTGATGAGGACAAAGTGGGCAGAGGCTTGTTTACAAAGTCACTTACTGGTATTCTGTCTTGCTCTGAATTTTCATGTAAAAGTTGAGTGCCGTGGTACATGTTCTTAGGAAGCATGGTCTTTTGCTATGGTTATAAATGCTCTAAGGAGAAAGGTGAAAGGAAAACTGTGGCTGGCTCAGCTGTCCTGTCATTATAAATGTTAACTTCTTTGTAACAGTTGCTTTTTTGTTTGAACTGGATTAAGGTATGCTCCAGAATGTAACTTGAAAAATGTCTGATTTCATGAAGAAATGCAGAGCATTGTGGAATTTAATGCTGAGTTTCTCAAATTTCCTCTCTCATGATCTTCAAACATTTTTTTAATAACATTACAAAGATCACTTTATACACATCCTTCCACTGCTGTGTCTGTTTTGGAACTTTCATGAAAGGAAACTATTGTCTGAGCATTGGTGTTTGGGCATGTGCCAACATTTTTTTTTTTTATTAAAAGAGAGCCATTTCCAAGCATAGAAATGAAATGTGTTTAAAGTGGAAGTCAACACCAATGGGACGTAGTTACAGCTTGTGATAAAGTACCTATCTCCATGTCCAGAGAAGAAAACAGCACAGGGACGTTATTTCTGTGCCCAGGTGTGCATGGTGGCAAGACATGGTGTCATCAGAGCAATGTGCTTTCCCAGTTCTGATGGTGACCTGACATTGCTGCAGCAAAACAACACTGGGAGCTACACGGCCTTTGGAAATCTGTAAATCTACTCCAAGCAGCTTCCTGTTGGCATTTTTAACAAGCATGATATCCAGTGGGTTCAACTGCTCTCAGTGTCACTCAGGGCTGAGCAGACTTCTGCTCGGTCATTGCTGTGTGCTTCACAGCTGCACTGGTGGAAGACTTGCAAAATTATTTTAGAAGGACTTGAATTTGATTCTGTTTTTCAAGTCTGTGGCACTGCAGTTGAGTACCAGGCACTGTGGGGAATGAACTGTGTGATGGGAGCAGGTGCTGAGGGGGATTCCTGTGCCCTGGGGCGGTGCCTCAGCGCTGAGGGGAGGGGCGGGAAGGGGCAGTGCTGCAGCAGCCCCTGTCCCTCACAGTGCCTGGCAACGCGAGGGATGGCACCGGCCCCTCAGGTGAGGAGAAAGGGTGGCTGTGTCCGTTGGGCATCTCCTCCATGCCTGGTGGCCTGTGGCTGTGAGCGGGAGCCCTGCCCAGGCTGTGCTATTGCGCACCACCTGCCTCATAGCCAGGGAAGGAGGTGGTGAGGGAGAGTGCTATGGGCCCGAAGTCCCTGCGCAAGAAATGCTTCGGAAGAAGCATGTTCCTGCTGTTGGTCCCATGCAATCGTACTTGCCTACACTTTAAAACATACATAAATCTTCACGCTGATATGTGTATATCTGCTTAACAGCAGCAGTTGCCTCATGGGCTCCCTGAAAACTGTCGATAACCGAGTGGCCTGCAGGCGGGCAGGGCAGCCATTTCAGTCAGACCGCTCCCTCTGCCCAGCAGTGCCTGCAGAGTGGATCGTCTCCCTGGACTTAGCTATAGTGTTCTCTTGGTAAGATAATTTAATGGAGATAAAGCCTGAAGTAACAGTCACATTATCTTAGTGCCACAGTTCTGGCCTGTAAAAGTCCATGCTATTCTGTCGTCTTTCCGTTGTCTGAAAAGTAACAATTTGTGTGTTGTCTTATAGGCTAAGTACAGATAAAATTTGGGCAGATTTGGAGCATAAGGTTTTACAGGCCTCCCAGAGCAACCATGCTGCTGCTTTGGCTGCACTGCCTGCAGATGCTGAAACGAATTCACTCAGGACAGTTACAGGAGAATCCTATAGATCGAGGTCACAAGCAGCTCCGAGGCCCAGGTCCACAGTCAGTGTGTGGCAAGTGTGCATCAAGCTTTATCCTGTAGAAACATTAAGAGTCAAGGTCTTGATGCAAGGGCATCAAGACAGCCTACTGGGATTCTTAGTTGTCTCAGCAAATTGATTATTCCCGTATATTTTTATAAGCTTTAATAAATGAATAAACAGGATCACGAAGCCGAGACTCATTATCACATCTCATTATCAACATGGAGACTATAACAAGTATTCCCACCAACCTCTGAAAGGCATGCTTGCTCTTGTTTTCAGAAAGAGTCGTCTACTTTTTGGGAGCCGTTCCTCCCTGATGTTGTAGCCCAGTGTGTTGCACCGGTTCTTCCTGCAGCTGAGGCACAATCCTTTGTCAAAAGTGTTGATGTCGTTGCACCAGTACGCTGTGCTTTGCTTATCGTTGTGAAGCAGGGAGTCAATGAACAAGTGAACTGACCTCTCATGGGCACATTTCACAGTTTGAGTGATGCCTGAAAACACACAAGCAGTTAGTTTTGCATGCCCTTATTTCTTTCTACTGTTCCAGCTACAGAGGAGCCAATGGTGTATGTTACTGTTCTTCCCCCTCCGCTCTTTCTACTGCTTACCCCTACTACTATTTACCACGTTATGATTTTGTCTCAGAAATCATACATGTAGCAACCAAACTTTTGGGGTCATCCAAAAACAGTTTTGCTGAACCCGCATGCTAATAAAACTAAATACTTTGCTGCTTGAATTTGTGAAGCCTGCCTGTACAAGACAGTACATATGAAACTTGTTTGTATTGTCCTGTCTGTTCAGTTAATTATGAAATGCGGTGATGCTACATGCAGCCTTTCAGATCCTGCTGTACTAAAGACTTCGGTCTCATTCTGAGTGGCTGAATACTGTTGACTTTTGGATGTTTACGTGGTTGTGTCATATTTTGTTCCCATTGGAGTGACAGACTCTAATGTAGAATTTTGCTTGCAGCTACAACTGGGGGAAAAGGTGTTTAAAAAAAAAAAAAAAAACATGAAATACATAAAATGTACTAAATACATGGATGTGATTTTAAGAAGAGTATCTTTTCCCTCCTTTTCTAAAAGGAAATTTTACTTCTAAAAATATCAAATCCAATTATGGAAGTTATTTTCTACTGAGTAATTCAGATATACCACAGTGGACTGCTTATACATGTCTTCACTGATAAGCCTTCTTTATGATGTCTGAACAATCTGCTAAGAAGTAAAGCCTACTTTTATATAGTATAATGATAGTTGAGAAACTTTTTGCAGTACTCTTGGCTTTTTTCAGTGAACAGTTCTGACTGACACTGTGCATCAGTACCTTTATCTTTCAGTGTGTTGCATCAGTTTCTGTACATTTATGTTCAGGTACATTGGAACTGGGCTTCTGTATGAATAAAACCAGCCTGGAACATTGGCAGTCAAGTCCCAGAGAGAGTATCACCCGCTGTGCAGCTGAAGGACAGTGAGAGGTGAATTAAGAAGGTGAGTAGCACAGCCCTGTGTTTTGTTTGGTTTGAAATAATTAATTACGCACTAGATGAAACTGGCTTAATTAGAATGTTTTCTCATTTCCTCTACCACCAAAACAAATTACTTTGAAAATTATTCAAAAGTACTTGACAGCAGTGTGCTCATGGCCTCATTTTCAGAAGTGGTAGGCAGCCACAGTTCTTACCAGTCAGTGAGAATGATCTGAGCTCAATATGTATAAAAATCGTATAACCAATTCTAGAAAAGAAACTTCCTTGCTTATAGTGGGAGGTATTTCTCCCCCATTAGGTAGCATTTTAAATCTCTAGACCCATGTAGTTTCCCAGAGATAATGTCAATCCAGCTGCAGTGCTGCTTCCCTTACTGTCCCGTTGGTTCTTACCAGTGATCCCATATTGTGCAATGTGGTTATACACATGTATGAAGTGACAGCCAGGCTGAAAGGTGCCTCCATTGGGATAGAAGTCGAAATGGGCCACAGGCTGTTTGATGCCAACGCTGAGACCCATGTGCTGTTTAGTGAATGTATGAATTGCATCTACGAAGTTTGCATCATCTGGAGATAAACGGTCTGTTGGTGACATTCCTTCAAACAAGGGGCCAGCAGGGTCAAGGCCTGCAATAAATGCAAATAATTGAATTGTGATATAGTACAGATGGGCTTTTCTTATACTGTTTTGAGGAAACAGTGTCTGATAAATATAAACATGCAGCAGTGGTAATTTACAGGGTCTTTCACTGACAGAAGCAGTGCTAGGAACACTTGGTACTGCAGAGGGTACATGGATACACCAAAGTGTAAACACTGACACTATAATAAACACTAACTGCTGCATGCACAAGGGCACAGGTACAGAGATAGATATGTTTGTTATAGACAAACCAACCTCACTATTGCTTTGTCTTTTGAGAGATGTTTACTTAATTTTGTTCTTTGATACTCTAGAGGTCATGCATTTCAGAGGCCCTTTTGAAAACAGCAGTCCCACAACAAGGCTGACTTTTAGCCCATATTTGAGACTTGTAACTTTATAAAGCTTCACTTGTTGATTAAAAAGCCCTGCCTGTTAGATGCTGAGTATAATAATTTTCAAATTATTGCAGTGTTCAGAAAAATAATATTCCAGTTAGGGACATAGATTTTAGTTCATTGGGTGCTTTTGTATAATGCCCTTCTAGAGAACTGATTTATGAAAAAATACTTCCTGAATAGAGGCAGCTTGAACTGGAGATGAGGCTACTGAGTGTAGCCAAGATTAGGTGGAAGCTTGAAGAGGATGCTACATTATCTCTAAATTTTTTGCTATAATGGAAAAACTCCAGGAGGGGTATACGTTTGAATTTCAGATGACGTGTGCATTTGGTCTTGGTCATGTAGAGGACAATGTCAAGGTTTTGTAAGTTCATAAGGCCAAATAATGCAAAAAAGATTTGTTTCAGGGAGATATTCAGGATCTTTTCCTCCAGATAACTCCTTCAGGGTTAATGGTCTGACCAAAACCTTAGATATTTTTTGTTTTCTTGGTGGTGTGCTGT
The DNA here is from genome assembly GCA_013396635.1 of Penelope pileata. NCBI lineage: Eukaryota > Metazoa > Chordata > Aves > Galliformes > Cracidae > Penelope > Penelope pileata. The sequence continues at coordinate 3,310,679 of WBMW01001092.1, forward strand.
ATGATTTCTTTTTTCAGTTGTTTTTTTTTTTATTGCTTTTTTTGTATACAATCTAAATTGGTCTCTTCCAGCATTATATCATGAGCCTACCATTAAGTGCATGGTAGATTTGTCTACCATCTTTCATATAGTAAAATAGAGCTGTACCTTACCTTGTTAAATCTTCTCTCTCAACACACATACGAAGTGGTATTTACAGGGCATACAGTTGTAAATAGCTTTGCACTGCGTCGTTTCATTGGGTTTAAAAAAATGATGTGGGTGAGTTAAGTTGCCCATACATGCAAATATTTCTAGTTTGGAGAGAGTGCAAAATGTATTTAGCTAGGGCCATGAAAAGACATAATAAATGTTAACCTTAGCCAGCAGCTTTAGTTAAAATTCCAGCAGTTGTTGCCATGATGAATTAAAATAAGGAGTTTTTAGTTTTAAACTAAACTGATATGCCAAATATCTATGTAACACAGGCAAGGAAATCAGTTGATAATCTTTTTACCTGTAATTCTTCCAATCTTGTTTGTACCACTGATATAACTACCAGCAAACCCTGAAACGTGAGCTCCTAGGCTGTACCCAATTAGATGAACTTTGGTCCTGGAAAACTGAATGGATTCCTGGAAGATAACAGCAGCTTGATTTAGATGCAGGAAAATGTAGAAAGTAAACGAGTCAAATACTTACTACAAGCCAGGAATACTGTGAATTGTAATACAAGAAATTAGTATTTGTGTTGACATTGGAGGTGAAATGAAATGCTTGGATCATGCACTAAATTTCTTTGCTGGCTCAGTGTGTTACTCCCTGCTTCTTTTACGTACATCAGGAAAATGCCATGCATCTGGGCATTGGGACTTCTGTGGAATCCTCAGGAAAACCATTGATTGAAATGGTAGGAGTTCTGTTACTGTTTTTTGAAAGTGATGCAAATGTGCATTGCCTTTTGTATACAGCATTTCACTATCCTTTGTCTATAACTTGGATATCTATCCTTTATATTCAATATAAAGCAATTCTTTATAGAAACGATTGCTTCTTTTCCCTGGGATATTAACACAAGCAGAACTATCGCCACATTGACCAGACATGCTAAGTGATATGGTGATTAAGTTTATTGGACTGACTTTTTTTCTGATCTGGAATAAAACTATTGAAGCAGAATTGGCTGCAGGCCCTTCTTTCCACCTAATCAATTCTGTCTATATCTTAACCCCTTCATTTGGTGGTGAGGATCAAAGTTTTTCTAACTTGTAAAGAAAATTGTGTAATGTTTTTGTTGCAGAAAAGGCAAACCTCTGTTTTAATTTCACTGTGGATAGTGTCTTTCGCAGTGGAGTGACTTTGCAGTCTTGATACCTATCTGATTTGAAGATGAGGTAAAAGCTGGCAACATTCTTTTGAGAGAGGCTGCTCTCAGAGACCAGAATATCTGTAACAACTTTCTTGGCAGATGTTATTGAGATGGCTGTTATTGAGACTGTTATTCATCATACCATGTTAACTGTTGGACTAGGAGTGCTAAGATTTTCTTTATTCTTGATTTAAATGTTGCACAGTGCTGCTGCTTCTGTTACATCTATTGAGGACATTCCAAATCAGAAGCTCAGTGAAAAGATAGTTACTGGAGTTGTAAGCAAGATTGTTTTTAACTGTTAAACTCGTGAGGGGTGCTTCTCAACTGAATGAAGGTTTGCTACTTGAACACTCTCAACTGAATTCTGTGAAAAGTTACAGTATATTTAGATCCTGGAATATGTTATAGAATCACAGAATGGCTTGGTTTGAAAAGGACCTTAAAGAGCATCAGATTCCAACCACACTATCGTGGACAGCGTTGCCACCCACCAGCTCAGGCTGCCCAGGGTCCATTCAACCTGGCCTTGAATGTCTCCAGGGATGGGGCATCCACAGCTCTGTGGGCAGCTGTGCCAGGGCCTCACCGCCCTCTCAGTGAAGAATTTACTCCAAGAGAAACTACCTACAGTGCTGTAGCGAGGAGTCACTTATTCAAGCCTTGATTTTTATTGATTTTTTTTCTGACACTGGAGAGTTCAGACTGTCTTCATTGTTGACAATGTGGTGTGTCCACCATTTGATTCACTCAATAATTAAACAACTTCAATATATGACTTCAGGTATCTGGCAACTTAGAATACAGTTGAGCAAGAGCTAAGCTTTCTTGTAATGTCACAGGGGAAAATGGTGACTCTTGCTTTTCTGCCTTCTCCTTCATGCCTGCTCTCCCTAACTGGGTTGTCTGGTAACTCCTAGCTCTGCCATTTCTGTTGACAATCAGCTAAGCCCTTCTATGGTATTTGCCACAAGTCTTTCAGCTTTGCACATTATTTCCCTTCCACTTTAGGCCTCATCGTGTTTAAATTAATGTATTCAAAAAGCCATTGTGAGGTGCAGAGGTATAATTTCATTTCAGGTTACGTAGCTTGAATTAGTACTGGTGGTAGGTGCAATGAGTTACGTAGGGTGCATGGTTCATATACGTACATCTTTCTAGTGTTCTGCTTTCTGCTTTTTCTAGAATAGTTCTGGAGACAAGTGATCCCTTGCATACTCCTCTGTAACACTTCCACTTGGGTGGCTGCAGGTACAGCTAAAAGTGCTGTAAGAGATGGCCACTCCTTCATACCTAGTGGGAGTTTTGATCAGTAGTCACTACCTCAGCATGGCTCTGCACTCACTACTGCCTCCATGCCATTTGCTTTTTTATGTAAATCTGTCCTCTTAAAAGTCTCCCTTTACACTTTGGACCACCAAGCCGTTATTTTAGAATTATCTTTGGGAAACTGAGGCAAAAAAAATAGATATGATGTCATGCTTGAACTCTGCGTTAAGTACAGATCACACAAACCCATTTTGCTGAACTAGCCTCTTGCAAATGATTCAAAGCATGGGACACTTGCTCTGACATTCTTCTACTGACCAAGTTCTGAACTTGAAATATTGTTGAGTAGTTTTATAATTCAAAGAATGTCAGCTGTCTGCACACATGCTAATTGAAAAACTAAAGTAGCATGAAATGATTTCACCTTTAAAGACACATCAAAGTATTCTAATAAAAAAGACCACTTGCTTTTTTCTCTTGCATGATAAAATTTTTATGAAATAGCGTAAAAATTTATGGAAGAAAAATTACAGGATATTGAAGAACATATTGAAGAACATTACAGAATATTGAAGATTGAAATGAACAAGTGTTAAGTGGCATACTATTTCAGAAAGGTGGTAGAAGCAAAAGAACAGGTAAGTTTTCTAGAGAAACATGTTTTGATGTAGGGACTCCTACCTCCAGCCATTCCAGGAAGTCTGCTATCTCCTGTCCTATGTAGCGTGTATTCTGTACAGCAATGGGATAGTGCTGGTGGGCAAATGTAAGCCAGTCTGCAATGATCACGTTCATTTGTTCATGCTGAGACTTCAGAGCTGCTGCCATTTTCCAAATCCAGCTTTCTAAAATTCCATCCACCTGTTTTGTTTAAGAAAAAAAAAAAAGTCTTCAGATAAAGCAGATCTTTTGTGTGGAAAGCTCGGGGAAATGAAAACCGTACTATCAACAAGGAGGGTTAGTGCTGTCACTAACTGTACAATGCTGTGCTAACTGTATGGTTACTAACTGCAACTGTTTTAAGGGATTCAGCATGCTTCATTGCTGAGAATCCTTGGGTTTTGGTGGACAGAAAAGTCAAGAATTTATATGAACTGTATAATGTTTTAGGTAGATGTGAGCTCTTATCAGTGAATTGATGTCCTTAGATATTGGAATTACTGATTAAAAAGAGACAGAAATGCTCATAAAGCTTGATTTCTTTCAAGAGCAACTGTCCTTGTAAATTTACACTGAAAGGAAGAGGGAGGAAAGCTGGAGTGTTGCAGATTTGTATTTGCCTGTTACAGCCATCCTGTTATGTAATATTTTTTTTCTCTCCTTTGAGTCATTTTTTTCAAGGACTGGATCACACTTTCTTTATTGGCATCAATGACTGCTTCCACTTTGATGGACCAGAATTACTATTTAATATCTCAGATTTAAGCTGAGCTAGTTACACATTTTCTCTAATAATTGAACATCCTAACCTCTTCTGGTCAACAAACAAAATTTAAGTCTCAGTTTTGTGTTTCCATACGCACTACTTTAAGAGCCTAATACTTCTGCAGATGAATTTCATGTGAATGTTGAGCATGGACGGCAGCAGTCTCAGCTCCACAGTTCTTTGAGAAGAGCACAGGTTTTGAACATATTCTTGTGTGGGAGGCTTAGCTAACATAATCTAGGGCAATATTCCATCTCTGCTGTTCTGTGTATTGGGTTGTGTGCATCAAGGGTGTTGTTCAAGGTTTCTCTGATTGTATTTTTCAATGGCACAAGCAAGATGTATTTTGCCATCTTATGTAATAGCACTGATTCAATGAGAATTGAGTATCTGTTCAAACGACATGACTTCCTATCCTATCTTATCTTTTGTTTCTTTTTCAGCTGAGAAGTTGATAAAACATCACTCTAACATAGTAGTTCTATGCAATTGAGCAAGGTTTTAGATTTTTTATTTGACTATTTAACTGGAAGCAGTTCAGTGATAATTCATTGATGTTCAGGGCTTCATTTTCAGCTGAAAAAGCTTATAGAGAAGTCCTCTCTGCAGAGTGTGCCTGTGAGGAAGATGTGGGGAGTTTGTGTGCACTTCTTTTCAGTAAGTATGTAAATGCCTGGCAGTGAATGTGTCAGAGAAATGAAACCTAATATTCAGTCCTCTAGAGGCATAGCACATTAATTCTGCTGCTCATTCTAACTCTGCTGGCTTTAAACCAGGGCTGAAACTAATTCCTGGCATGGGATTCCCATGTGAAAAATTGCTTGACAAGCATTGCTTTATAGTCTGTGTGGGGAATATTCACTTTGTATTATTTCTAGCCATGATTGCTACCAGGGAAATCCACCATCTTTGAGATCCCAGTCTTGCTTATGAAGTTGCTTTTGGCACTGGCATAATGAGGAGGAAAGTATATCAAATCAGATGTAGTTTGAATTAAAAATAAAATGCACGTTCATACCGACCAGCCATGGACTATCATCACCAGAGGAAGAGAGGCATTGAAACTGCATTTGTCAAGAGTCTCCAACTGATTAAACAAAATCTGACATCCTTCTCCAGTTGTATCTGTATAGAGCTGAAATTTGGTTTCTAAGCTTTGCTGATCTTTCTTTGTTCTAGTGTGCTGACTCTGTGATCCCAGTGCCTCTGAAATGAAATTCATAATAAGTCATAATAGTATGGAATCTACAACCTGAAGTTACTTGTGAGACAGCTTATCAGAAAAAGTAAACTATTAAGATTGACACTGTAGCTATGCACAATTGTTACCTTCTCCAGGTTGGCCTAAGCTGTACATTTTATGTCAAAAAAAAAAAAAAAATTTCTTTCAAAGTTTGAGATGGTCTAGATGTGCATCTGAGTCCATCTATTTAAACAATAACAAACAACATCATGAATGATTCTTTCTCTAAAAAGACTTGATGAAATCTTCTTGTAATACTTTTATTTTTTAGTTGAACTAGTTTGATACGTATAGAATAGCATTTTCAGAAATGTCTATGGAGTACCTGGGATGGTATCTGTGTTTAGGAGAGTAGGGGCAGAGTGAACTGTGGTCTCATGAACATTATGAATTGAGAAGATAAAAACATGAAATACAGGGAAATTGCTGGAAAATAGGGTAAAATAAAACTGAAGCTTACAAAAAGTGAGCTTGTTGCCTCTTTCTGATAAGACTTCGGACTGTTGAGTTTGTTGTTTATCTGAGAATAATCCACGTAATGAATTTAGTTAAGATAGGATAAATGGGAATTAGAGGAAGAAATGTCAGAATGCGATGAACTGGGAGGCTACAGTTCTTTGGAAAGGAAACTTATAGAGTGGAGAGAATTTACTAATGGAGTTCCTTGGGACTAATTTTTGGCTAATCTTAGTTTAATACTTTCATTTTAAAAGCAGGCAGGAAATGTACCAAACTGACAAAAGCTGGGAGTCATTTGCTAATACTGCAGAGGCCACAAAGTTAAACACTACAAGCTTGGGGACCTTGAAAATACAGCAAAAAGCAAGTAGAAATCTCAAACTATGAAGCACAAGGTCATACAGTTATAAGGATGGCTCTGTAACTGGGCTCAAAAACTGAAAGAGACAAAAGGGTAAAAAGACAGCAGTAATCAATAACAAAACTGACTGAGTCACTGCTGTGATTTGGCTGTGAGAAAGGAAGATATAATTCCAAGATACATCAAAGAGATATTTTTGGTAGGAAGAGAGAGTGCTTGTGCCAGTAAGTTAATACACTTAGCAGCAGCGTGTGGAACAGTGTACGTAGCTCTTGTTACCATGTTCAGGTGATACCAATTCGAGCTGCACCACCTCTGAAATGGTCGTGGGGCAAGTCAACACATTGAATGTTTTTTTGTGTGCATTGCAACTCTTATGCCTGTAGATGCTTTCACAATACATTTAAAATCACAGTGTATTCATTTCTGTATTATATTGACAAATACATCTTGAAGCATTCTATAACACTGTGCTTTATTTTTTAGCACAAAAAGAAAAACAAAAGTTAACTTCTCTACCATTGTATATATCCTTTATTTGGTCTATTCCTTATTTTCACTTTCTCTCACTGCCTGTTACAATTCTAAGACACTTTGTCACTCTATTGTTTGTACTTACAGCAGAAAACATTCATAAATGGCAATTTTCTTTATACATTCACTGTGAGAATGTTTGTGTTGTTTTTGGCTTGACAGTAAGTCTGAGAGAGGGAGTTAAAAATACAGCTTGAACTTCATGGCTGTCAAAAGCGAAAATTTCCTATAGAATCTGTTGTGTCATTGGACAAAGAACTGCTTCAATCTATTAATCCATGTAATGACTTGGAGAAGGAAATGCTGTCTAAAGAGCTTGGCTCCTTATAACGCTCTTGCTAAAAATGTCGTACTAGTGACTCAGTGACATGACTGAAGGGAACTGCAAAGTTTCATAGGTAAGTTTGCAAAAAACTGCAAAGTAAAACTGCTAAATATTTCCCTGAGCTAGCTGCAGCTGAGATCTCCTCTAACTCCAAAGGGTTTGGAAGGTTTTTAGAAAATTAGCTCTTAGCCAGGTGAGTTGCTGGCTGACTTCATAGAATCATAGAAGGGCTTGGGTTTGAAGGGACCTTCAAGACCATCCAGTTCCAACCCCTGCCGTGGGCTGATTGCCACCCACCAGATTAGGTTGCCCAGAGCCCAATTCAACCTGGCCTTGAGCACCCACAACTTTTCTGGGCAACCTGTACCAGGGCCTCACCACCCTCTGAGTAAAAAATTTCCTCCCAACATCTAACCTACATGTCCCTTCTTTTAGTTTAAAACATTTCCCCCTAGTCCTACCACTAGCAGCCATCTGAATGCTATGCATATCGGGGTGTACAAGATGTGAATTCATTTATTTTCCACTCTATTAGTATTTAATTATTATTATTGTTATTGGTGTTTATTGCTTTAGGTGATGGCAGTCCTGCTTGCAATAACTCCAAACTAAGATGAAAGGAGCACGTGAGGAACAGGTTTAAATAAACTGCCTTGCAAGGCAGTTGTTGGAAAGAGCAGGGAAACCAGGGCACAAAGCAGCCAGCAATGCTTCTGTGCTCAGAACACAGCTCCTGGGTTCCAGGCTGATGCCATATGCAGAATGATGCATCCACCCCCTGTCTCACTCTCTCCTGAAAAGGATGCAGGAGGATGCACCAACCACACAACTATTAAACAGCATGCATTATTTATGGAGTAACAAATATGCTGTCCTCCTAGTTTCCTCATCTAAAGTAAAGCACTTCTAAATATGAATGTTTAAGTGCTACTTGTGCAGTGCATGATTGCTAAATTGAAATTAGTGCCTCAAGGGTTTCATACGACCTAATCTGAATTCTATGAACCAAAATACTGGGAAATCATTACAATGTTCATCTTTCCAGGAATACTTTGGGCTTGCCACTAGCCCGTAATGTGGATCTCAAATTGTTACTACAAATAAGTGTTACCGACAACAAAAATAAATCTCCATCTGTTACCTAACCAAAACTTCATAGTTTAAAGAGATATTTTGAAGTAGGTAAATGCAGGGGAAAGAAATACTTGCAATGTTGGATTTTTTTTCGGTCATAAACTTCATGTTTACTTTGATCTTTTATTTTCTGCAGGCTTTCCAGTGCTATTTTCTCTCCCTTCATGGAAGTGCTTGTTTGCAAATAGTATGCATGACTAAATTTTTGGCCAGAGTAGCTGCCAAAATATTCAGATGCCTGATTTGGAGCTTGCATTTCCTTTTCCTTGATATTAAAAGGAAAAAAGAAGAAATGGCCACAGACTGCCTGGATGAAATATATTTGTTCATACAGTATTATCAGATAGAAGAAAGAACAAATGAGTTAAGAGAAATATGAAGCTAAGTAGATTAGGACAGGAAATGGAACAGGAGTGATACTATATCGAGATCTATAAAATTGTAAATGGTTTAGAACAAACAGAGAAGGGATCAGTTGTTTGTCTCTTCTAGTACAAGATGTGAGGGTTGTTTGGATAGCAAAAGATGAAGAAATGGTTCTCCACAAGACATGTAGTTGATCTGAGGAATTCCCTGCTGGGTGTGGTGTAGGTATTAAGCATTACGGAAGGTCAGCTGGAGAGTGGGAGTGTCCATGTAAGGGAAAACCACTGAGGGTTACTGAATGGATCTACACCACTATTTACTCAGAAGATCCTTGAACTGCCAGCAGTTGATGACTGTGAGAGTACATGGGGGAAATGTACATGTAAACTTGCTCTGCTCAAGAAGCATCAGCTTTTGGCCACAGCAGCAGACGAATGAACTTGATGAACCTTTGGCTTCATCCACTACAGTCACTGTACTGTTTGATGTAGGAAATGAAAGCATTGTAAGATATGAAAGCATTTTCCTGTTCAGCTCCAGTAAAAAATCAAGTCAGCTCTGAACCTGGAAGAAGTGAGCCAGAGGATTCAAACTGTATATGCATCTTGCTTATGACTGTGGTTCAGAACATTGTGTTCTTCAATTTTATTTCTGAGGAACCAAGAAAAAGAAGCCTCAATTGCTTACATGCATTTTCCTTGCAACCATTTCATATATACTGACACTATCGTGACAGGAGTAAATTGGGTAGGGGCAGGGGGAATAGACAGCTTAGCAAAAGATAATACATTTGTGGAGTTTTATTTTTAGGAGAGCTGTGCTGGAAGTGAGAGTTCATGTTCTGCTTGTGGCCTCGCTTCTTTGCTGTGTGATCCTGCAGTGAGGTCACTTCTCTGGTGCCAACTTGCTTTGTCAGAAATTCAACATAATTTCTGGATCACAGCATTAGGTAGGACAGGGGGAAATGAAATGCATCCAGCGTGAATGCGTGAAGCTCAGAAAAAAAAAATGAATTTGAAAGAATGAGAAAATAGAAGCAATAGAATCTTAAGTATATTAGCAAAGGAAGACATTGTGGTATGAAACTCACAGGGCAGTGAGGCAGTCTCTGGACCAGTTTACTGTGTTCCCTGCTCTATTCCCTGCAAGGTGGCAGGCAGAGCTAGCTGCAGAGCCAGGCAGGGAGCTGTGGGAGGCAGGCGCAGGCACTGCGTTCACATGCACAGCCAGCCTTGTCTGCACAGGGAAGGCAGTGAACTACTTATGAATTTTTGGTACTTGCTACTCTCAGAAAGTACCCTTGTAAATACATTTGTGCTTGGCACCATTCAGATGCTCTGAGTAAGACACAGCTGTCCTGGAATTTGCAGAAAGGCAATGGGAAATAAAGAGGTTCAGTGGTGCATGGAAGATGATTGAGTGTTGCAAAGGAAAGGAAAGAAAGCACAGAATTTGGATGAGTTTTAGCCTTAGGACTGAAGTAATGATTGCAAGGAGAGGACACAACAACATCGGGGAGCCCATTGGTTAAGTGAGGGAAAGTGCCCGGCTTAACTGTAATTAAATCCCAGTGTAAGGGGGCTTTGTTCATCTCAGCAAATAGGACTAAGCATCCAAAGGTCTCCATCTAAGAATGGTGACCTGGCAGCTGATCCCAAAAAATGTTTGTACTTCCAAGGAATCTATCTTTAGAAGAAATGATGGGAAAATTGTCAAGGGTTCTTGGGAGTTACATTTTGCTTTAATCATCCTCTCCTCCCTTTCTTCTTCTTTCCTCTTCTCTTGCCTCTCAGATACGATGATCCTCTTTTCCTTTTATTTTGTTGTGCCCTTAGATATATTTATATAGAGTTGTTTTGCTTTGCTTTTACTGTTTTTGTCTGAAAGCCTTAGTTAAGCCAAAATAGCTGAACGGAAATCCTGTTTTTTCAGCACATAGGAATTGTTTGCTTTGAGAATCACTAGGTGTGTTCATCTAAGCAAGAGTTTGATGTTTTCACTGGTGAGGTATCTAAAGGCTGACATTATTGTAAGTGTATCCTGAATTTCCCCAAACTTGTATTTTACAGCAGAGACATGTAGTTCTGCAACCTGTGCAGTGCACACTGTTTACAGAAGCATCTTCATGCAGTGATGTCTAGAAATGAGACTCCTTACCAAACATTGACTGGAATTATTTTTATTTTAAAAAGGGACTCTTATAAGAAAACATATTATGGACCAATTTTGAAGCAGATTTTGCATGGTGAGCCTGTGTGAGGGTTTTTATTGTTGCTGTCATGAAACACTTATGGTTTTCTGTCTATAGGTGACCCTTGTACCTTATAGCAATTGCTATCACTAGAGCTGTAGTTCACAATCTTCTTGGGTCTTTTTGTTTAGCGTTCTAGTCCTGCTTCTACTAAGAGTGATCTCACAATGCAATGGTGTCCTACCCAGACTTGTTAGCATAAGTTTGGGGTGAGCAAGTATCAAAACTGGCAAAGCTATTGCTCAGCTCTGCAGGCCGTGCCAGTGCAAACCTTTGTGCAGGATGTCGAGCTGTGGAGTGCTTAGTACTGTGTGCCCTGTGCAGTGCAAAAAGGCATTTAAAAAATTAACAGCATATAAAACTTACTCAGAGTTTTATCCTTTTCACCTGTAAAGCTGGACAGGGTTGCTCAATATTGATTTATCTCTGATTTTTGGGCGTCTTTGGTTAGATCCGTTATGTCTGTTCCTGTTGTCTGAAGTGTTTGGGCTTTGACAATAATGTGTCAGGCTGTTCCCTTTCATCTGGATTATTTACATATGTGTTGTTTATCAGCTGTAGAAGGACACGAACCAACTTGTGAATAATGCATAGAAATTGGTAAACAACATTACTGTATTCAAAAGTGAATTAGGGTACTATTATTGTGTATTTATTTTCTAGGACACCTGAAAGCACGCTCCATTTTTTCAGCTAATGTCTTAATTATGGATTGCTAAAACCTGTCCCAGAACAACTGGGAAAATGAATAAATGTATGAACTAAAAGTCTTGTTTGAAAGCTTGGAGTGGAAAAAGATCCGGACCCAAAAATTGTCTCCCAGTAATTGGCCCTAATTAGAAGCTGACAGCTGAACAAACTGAAGCCGAGGTCAGACAGGAAGAGTGCTGCAGGGATGCTTGTGTTGCCATTATGCTTTTGGTCTATGGGCAGAGAGCTTTGGTCTGCCAGTCAGCCAAAGCTTTTTTTTTTTTTTTTCCCCCTCTTGACAGCAAGTTTCTGAAAACATGAGGGCTTCTCTGAAAGTAATGCCTCCTGTTTTGTTCTGTTGGCCCATGACATCAGAGGCGGATGTTGGTGGGATGGCAGCAGAGGCTGAACCTTCCCACCCATCTCCCATCCCATGTTGTTGCCGTGTGACAGATGGCAGCAGAGGGGCACTCTGACACAATGGTGTCTGACAGGGGAGTGTGGATGGAGCAAGGAGATGGAATTGAATTCTTCTTCATTTCTATAGGAAAAAAAAAAATGGGAGGCATTACCTTCGGAGCAACCTACATAAATATACTTTGAACAGATATACTTTTTTCCCCATGACATTGTTTTTCTACTTGGGATTGGGTTTTATTTTATAACTATTTTCCATGTTGGAAATGCAAACTGTCTGAATTCATCAGCTGCTCTTGCTCATTCTCTCCAGAATCCTTCAAGCTTCAGAAACTTACAAACATGAGAAGAAAAATGGTTCCCTTGAGTTTCTTTGATCTTTGCTTGTGATATTTCACTGGGGAGAAATTTATCATAAATTAACTGAACCATGAATGAGCTGCTGAAATTCTTCACATGCTGGGAGATTTGCTGGTGGATGGCTAACGAAACAGCCTTGTGCTCTGTCACCAGGAGCTGTTCTACAGAATCCAACTGGGCAGCACAGTGGAAGTGTGCTGAAGCCAGGTTTGTTTCAGTAAACAAACTGGATCTGCTTTAGTGAAGAAATTCCAATGAACATGGAAAATATTAAATTTTGTTATAAATGTTAGATTTTTGGTCTTGGTAAGTTGGATTTATGAGATTTTTCCAAACAAAGTGTCCATTTTGGTTACTGAGATCTTATCTTCCAGAAGTGGAAATGTAAGGATTTTGTGATATTTGCTGGGATTAAAACAGAAAAATCCTCTGTGAAGGAAAAGTTCTCTGTTAAAGGTGAGGATGGGATCATTAAACAATGGACATATTAAATCTGACAGCCTGGAAAGCACAAACAAAGAATTAAGAGTTCAGTTGCCAGATGGTGAAAAATAAGTTTTTTCAGAGTTGATCACGCAGCGGCAAGGCTAACAAAGAGCCTGCAGATTTCCTTTTGAAATCAGTGGGAGCTGGGAGTACTTAGTGCCTTTCATGGGTTGTGACCAGTTTGTGGGCTTTCACCTCAGGAGTTCTCTGAGCCTGCCTGGTACACTAGAAACTTTAGTCCACGGACAGTTTTGCCTGCTGATCAGTGACATAGCTTCTGAGCGTTATAATGCTGTCAGGCTTTAGATTTCCTGGTTTCTTCATGTCCAAGAAGTGAGTGTGAACTGCATGGTATTTGTATATGCAGTGTTACTGAATTACAACTGCTTTGGTGGATAGGAGGTGACAATCCTCTGGCTAATTAGTGGGCCTCAGCGTGTGGATGATTTTAAGGTTTACATGAGGAGTTAGTTGATAGCAGGCTTGTCCCTTCTGTGACAAATGTTGAATTTGGCTCCTTAATAAGCAAGCTGATTTACCAAGTTTGCAGGTAGCCTGGTTATAGCTTAGAAGAAAAAGGGCAGGCAGACAAGTGATAATAGCTTTGAAACCTCAATAAATCACCATCCGAGCTGTTAGCACACACAGCCCTGTGTAAGGGCATCTCAGGAGATGCCGTCCCTAAAAGCACCGTACTCTGACTATCTGAGCCTGGCAACTTTGCACCCAGGTAATTAGCAATGCTTCCTGGGAGAGAAGCAGCAGGGTTTGCTTGTGGGTGTTAGCTCATCAGTGAAGTTACTCATTTTTGTTCCTCTGATAACTCTATTGATTCAGTAGAAATTTTTAGGAGCTTGGAAACATGTCCTTATGGCTCGCTTCTGAGGTCTATGAATATTGCGTCCCAGTAAAACATCTTTATGTGGCCACAAGTAAATTTCATGTATTCAGCTGAAAGACTGGGGCGAATTTTTATCTTAAAATATAAAAAATGCAAGATGTTGTACCAAAAAAAAAAAAAAAGTGACAAGGCATATGTCACTAAGAATGGAGATATTTAGAATAGGAAATTATTACTCCTAGAGGTACTAGGTGGTGGTTTCTTTTCAGCTGGTGAGGATCCCTGCTGAGATTTGCTGGGCAGGGACAGTGTGCTGCCTTGGTGCCACGATGTGCACCATCATACTTTGTAGGGAAATAATTCATTACAATTTTACTTAGACCTACCAGGGTATTGGTGAGGGTGCCACTGCTGCCAGGGCATAGTCCTGGGAATTGTACATCCATGGAGATTACAACGGAGAGCTCAGAGGTCCCACGGTTCCTGAGCAGTGCCACTGTGACTTCTGCACTCATTCAGTTCACTCAGCCAACATGAGAAAATTCACTTTTCTTTGCCCTTGACTAGTTTGCTGTTGGCTTAGCAAGCTGAAATAACATGTGCTGAAATCAGATAAGTACTAAGTTATGAAAAGAGGTAAGAAAGAAATGAGATCACAGAACTGAGCAGGCAATTACTCCCTGAAACTCCACACATGAAACTCCAAACAAGAGTATGACAGAAAGTCAAAACAGAAGTTACCCAGAGACATGTATAAAGCATTTATGTCTCCCAACAGCAGTGATTATAGAAAAATTTACATTTCAATTTGCTCAAGATGATTCTGTGAAAAATATCAACACAGCCAGCTCAAATCGTCCTGTACTTTTCCATTAGCATACGAAAAAGTATCTTTGAAAGTGCTTGGAAAGCTGATTTTGTAATCTCTGTGTTCAGTTGACTAGCACAAAGCGTGTAGGCTCAGAACTTAAAAACTCTCCACATAGATACAAGCCAGTCATATCTGGGCAACAGCATGAAACAGATGTGGCTGGGAAAACCTAACGAGATAGCTGGAAGCATATTCCTCTTTAATTCTTGATAGGGGCCATAGCAGAGCCAAAACTTCTTTTGAGTTCAGTGTGGGGGAGAGGCATGGTTTGTTATCAATCCAGAAATTGCAATCTCTTACTTTCACAAGCCCAGACGAGAGATCAGTGTGTCAGCTGAACAGCCAGAGAGCCATTTTTGCTACTTGGTAAACAGCTGTCCTAGCTGAACGTGGCAAGTGTACTCTAAGGACTAGAATAGTGTTAGAATGATTCTCTGCAAACTATAGATGTGACAAAGGCATCGTCAGAAGGTGTGTAATCAGAATGATCATGCAATCAGTCATGAGAATAGCTGTGCGAGCAAAATCCTAATGGCCGCTCTCTGGATGCTCATGCCCAGGTAACTGCATCAGGACATGCAATAAAAGGGGAGGCTGAGCCATGGGCTTGATCCTGTAATACTCTGGGCAGGAACAGGTGTACTCTGCAGGGTATAGCAACAGCTGGATGCAATTGCAGATCAGAATCTCATAAATAAAGTTCTCTGTGAATGCAAGGAGGCCACAGGATCTGGAGAGAGGGAAACGTGAATGTGCAAATATGGAGACTACCTCTCTGGGCAGAGTGGAATCTCTGCCTTAGAATTCAGTTTTGCATTGTCGTCTTAACTGCTATGGTTTGTCAAAAGCTGCTTGCCCATATTGTGCATAGGTGGTGCGTATAGCACTAACTCATGCTCCCAATTTGACTTGGCATGTTTAGGATCTGTCATATTTTGTAGGGCGGAGAAAGTGGGACTGCTATTCATATGTAAAGGATTAAAGACTCGAAATGGGAGAAAACCTATAAAACAGTAGTTAAAGTTCTTCCTTAAAAGTCCTTCTTTCCAGAATGGCTCTTTCTTTTTACCATATTTAAATTCACTTTGCAGAAAAAAATACCTTTTTTTTTTCTGTAACAATAGAAACAAAGCTATTTGGATGCAATTTCCTTTATATAGAAGAACCTGAACATGCGTTGGAGTATTTAACTCTGCTCTGAAATACCAGTACTATAACACTTATTACAAAGGAGCATATTATGACAGTGGACACGCATCTTCGACTGCATCCATCTATCTGTGCCAGAAAAGAGGTTACCACCTCCAGCTTTTTATCACCTCCCACCAGAGATTACCACCCTCACGTTGTGTTGCCAATGCTTCAGTGTCTATTTGTTGCAAGCAAAATAAGCAAGACTGCCTCAGATCACCTATTTTAACTGTTTAAAGTAACCTAACTTATTTTGCTTGAAACAAACTAGGGCATGCTTACATGAACTGATCTCCTGCATGAGTTGGGTAAAATGGTAGCGTTCAGGAAATGATGAATAGCTGGGGGAGTGCTACAGGCAGTTACCCTTGAGATGAAAAAGGATGTGTTCACAGCATGCATGCAATGAATCAATAACTTTGTGAAGACCAATGTATTGAATTCCTTAATTTCTCAGGATTTTGAAATGTAGGTCAGATAAATTGGCTTGTATGTAACACTCACTCAATCCTGCTGTGAACATTATAGTCTTTTCACTGTAGTATAGAGATACGGAAATTAGACATCTACAAATAGACAGAACCCATGCATTACATTGTCATGTTCTCAGCAAGCAACAGATAAAATTTCTGTAGCCAGAAATAATTTTGCATTTTTTTCTTTTGTTAAACTACAGAAAGCTCTGTAATTATCCCAGTGTGCTCTTTTGTCTCCGTAACCCTTCATTTGGTTCATCTCTAGTGACCAACTTGTTAGCGTAGTTAAAAGGTTACACGGATAAACATAATTATTTGCTTCTGACTGTTGTGCCTGAAACACCAAGTAGATGAATTTACCCACTTTGCTATTCACCATCATATCTGAGATCAACCAAGAATCCTCAGAGCTGAAGTTTTACATTAAAAAAGTTGTAATAATCTGTCACAGTTTATGTGGATAAGCTACAGAAGGTAATGATACAATGCACATTGAACAAAACATTTTGTTTTCTCTGTCCAATTCAGAGGATAGTTTCCTTTTCCCTTTGGTCTCTTCAAAGCTATGATAATATCCAGTAAACAATCATATTGGTTTCTTCATCATTTAAAAGAAAAAGAATACTGAGTTTATAGAATCATAGTACATCCTGAGTTGGAAGGGGCCCATAAAGATCATCAAGTCCAACATTTTGCTTTACAAAATGCAGTAGCCTCCCATTGTGTTGAGCTGTTCTCTATGGACTCAGCAAATCCACATCCTCAAACATCCCATTGAAACCTTCCCTTTCCTATACCAAAGCAGCTAAACATAGACCAGTGCCATATATTTTGTCCAAAAAGAAGCTGTGCATGCAACTGCATGTAGGACATCCATCCTGTCACTGATGTGAGTTCTTGATTTCAGTCTCCCTGAATGTCCTCACGTATTGAAAATAAGTAAAAATTTTAAAATCACCTCTGCTAGGTTTTTCATTAAATTTGGGCATGATAAGAGAAGTGCCCTCAGGTCAGGGATTGCTTTTTAAGCTGGAATGATGTCAACGTTTCAGCGTCAGCTGCACTTTGACATTGAAACAGACAAAATATGCTGATACCAGATCCCAGAAGAAGCAGAGAGGCTGCACTGCCAGAATGGCCTCTGTCCATTGCAGAGCCAGCTCCAGCCAAGTTTGTTCGCATTCCTGTCTGCCTTTTGGCTTAAAATGGCTTTTCTGACCTGGTAAGAAATAATAAAAAAAAAAAAAATGGGCTGAGTACCACCAGCATACTAATGGCACCCACATTTCTTACAGCTAGTGGCTTAGTAGTGAATGCTGCTGAATGGATCCCACAGCATTATGGCGGGGGGGCACCTGCTGAGACCCCTTCACCATCCAGATCTCCTCAGGTTCGCTATAGACACCGCTGTTGACCACATGTAGAAAAATTGGTAGGAACAACCCAACTATTACCCAACTGTTCCAATAGCGTGGCCGCTGCCTTGGGTTTATCAAAGGCTCATAAATTTAACAAAAATAGTACGGACATTTGGACTTTTCAACTTCTGTGTAGTTATTAGCTATGGAAATCAGGGAAGACTGTATTCTGCTCTTTACTGACAGGGAATGATAGCAGAAATACGCCTTAACAGTTCTTCGCTGTTCTGGTGATATTCATATTGCCATGAGAAGAGGAACAGCTACAAAGTGCATTTACATTGATATCTGGGACAGTGTGGGAATCAATGGGGTATTAACAGAGGAGCAAGGATCAAGGCATCCACATTCCCTAGCTCAGCACATTGAAATCCTTTCTGTGCTCTCTGACTTTTTTTTTGCTACAGTGCATGTTTTCTTTCTACCTTCTAATGAGAGAAGAAAACACAGAATTATGGATTTTTTTTTTTTTAAAGCTAACATCAGGTTTGATTTAAGAAGTTTTAGTATTACTGGAGAAAGCGTTCAAGATAGGTAAAATGCTCTTAAAAAAAAAGGCAAAAACATTTTTAGCCATAATTTTTGTGCAGTGTGACCAGGCACTAGAACAATTTATTTTTCTTCATAGAGTCTACAAAAAGACTAATTCATCACAGAAATAGTTCTTTCTAGACTGAAACTATTGGGCAATAGATTTGGAGGAAGCTAGGGAAATCTTGGTTAGTGAGTCACTTTGTATTAACTGAACAGGTGAGCTTAGCCATAGTTCATCGAAGAAATGAAATGAAACAAGGAAGGTAAGCCTGACTTAAACAGTAGGGACGTGTATATCTGGACAGACACCGAGGTGGTAACTGTCACTGCTGGTAATGTTTGGTAATGAGGGCTGCAACTTCCCAGGAAGAAGTTCACGTTAATAAAAAATTATGAACTGATTTGACATGTTCAAGAGATCTACATTTTACAAGAAAATATGAGTTAAGCAAAGTCATTGTACTATAAGTATTGTTTTTCTATTTTTAATTGTGAATTTTCTAGGAATATTAAATAAACATTTCTCAATAGGATTTAAGAAATTACATTTATTTACTTTGTGATAAACGCTGTCTGTATTTCTGCTCTCCAGTGCTGAGATGATACCAAACCAGCTATTTTTATTATCAACTCTTTTTTAGATCTTAAAGTGACTTTAGGTAGACCAAAAGAAAGAAGAAGTTCATTTTTATCAACAGGTGACAGAAGTGGCTTTTGGTAGCTGAACTATAGATAAAAGCCACTTTTACTGAGCTAATTGACGAAAACGGAGCCAAAGGAAAAAACAATCACACACCCTTCCCACCACTCCCACACTCAAATTTTAGTTTGGTGCTATGACTGTTATCTGGGTATTTTGAGAGCGTTCCTAGCTAAACCTGGGCAATACAGACAGCATGAGAATTTCTAATCAAATTCAGTGTGGAGAACCTATTGACTGCTATTTTTCTATTAATCCATTCTTGACACTGAGTCTACTTTTGCAGACTTTGCATTGTTGTGATTGCATTTAATGATTAAATTAGCATTTCATGCTTGGTATTTGGTGGATTTGTTTTGTTTTTCTGATTTTTTTTGTTGTTGGTATTTTTTCCTCTCCGAAAAAAGTGTGTACCTGATAGTAGATGTTCTACATACGTCTGTGTTGAGCACTGGTGGATGTTGCTTGCTTCTCAGGCTCCTGTGGCTATCGGCTGGAGGCATATCACGCTCTTTCCATGAGGACTGGATCAGTTGTTAGAAACGGAAGTGATGCTATTTCTCCTCTTTCTTTTTCATTTCATTTTACAGCAGTATCATGGATTTTGTTCAGATTTATTGGAGACTGCCTAAACTAAACTGGCATTGCCAGCAGGACAAGTCACTCTACTCAGTTCGTTTTGAATTAGGTCCATCAGTTACTCCTCTACATTGAGTTTAATAACTCCCATAATTTTCTCTATGGATTCACATAGAGAGCGAGATATTTCTTTAGAAAGAGAAAATATATTCCCTTCTACATGGACCTGACAAACCTATCAGCACAACCTTCCATTAACTGAAGTCTTCTTAATTTTTCATAACTTCTTTCCTAACTTTTCAGGTAATTAAATGTAATTATGCTGTTATGTAATTACAGTGTTATATTCTAAGTATTCTGAATTCTAACTTTATATTGCAGAAATTCTAGCTTTTCAATGAATATTTCTTCCATAGTGCTGTGCAAACCTTAGTTGGTGCTCTGTGTTTGTAGCCACCCTTTGGGACACATTTGCTGAAATGCAGTTAGAATTATTCCTTCAAATGAGTGTTCATTTTGTACTAAGTGTACTTCCTTCACAATCTTCTGGCTTTATTTCTTCTTTTTCAAGTAGCTTTGCAATGTACTTAGTCCTGGATGAGTGCTTTTGGGGTGTAGGAGTGGGGATTGCTTTGTTTTTTGTTAAGAAACCGTATGTTACTGCTCTGTCACAGGCATAGGTTTCTCGATGGGGACAGGTTCTGTCCCACATGCATTTTGTAGTTGGCACTATAGCTGGACAGATTTTTTTCCAGATAATTAAAATAAAGTTTGGTTAATGTAAGAGCTTTGCATAGAGTGACACAACCTCTGACATTACGATTCATTTTGTAAAACCATCCAAGGCGATGCTCACTCACCTTTGCCAGCTGAACTTTCCTAGTCTGCCACACTGAACTGATGTGAAAATTTCACGTTGTGTTTTTGTATATGCCTGGGTATCTCAGGATGTGAACTTTGGAACACACTGCAAGCTTCCCAGAAATCAGGCAAGAGATATCACAAGGCTGCATTTCTCATGGTACTTCAACATGTTTGCAGTTCTAGCTAGAACCAAGTGAAAATGAAAGAAACAAAATTGTCCAAAATTCTTAACCTTCTAATTTCATGTTGGTTTCTTTTTATCTATTAGTTTCTTTTGTCATCTGCAGGATGGTCACCAAGCCAACTGATACACCAATTTGCTTCGTATTTGCTGAAAATTTCCTATGTCCCCAGTATTGTTCTCCCAGCTCAGCATTTCTTGATTTGTTTTGGATACTGAAAAATTATTTATCTGAAATATTTGATGATATGCCTGAAGTGTTCATGGAAGAGGATAAATAATACTTAGATATTTTCCTCCAAATTCTAGATAGAATTCTTTTATATTGCATGAGAAGTGGGGAATAGAAGGGCAGTAAACACGCAATTAGAAAATAAGATTCTGGTCTGCGTTCATCTATCTCTTTTGTCCCTGGCACAAAGGGGAAAGAAGTTAATCTTGTATTAGGCCAGAAGTCCTCAGCTGAAGCCCGTCAAGCTGTTTGAGTTTCTACCATCCTGAAGTCCAGGTGTAAACTGTGCAGTCCGTTGTTGATTCCTAAAATTTTACAGGGATACTGCCTTCAGCTGTAATAAAGAACAGTTTCCAGGCCAGTCTGTGTTGGGGCTGGAATGAATGCAAAATGGGAAAAGGATAAAAAATCTAAACTAATGCCTCGTTCTTTTTCTCCAATGACTTATAAATAAAACATACAAATGAATTTATAACCTTGCAATAGTGAGTTCTGTTTGGACCACATATTCCTCCGGACAGGAAGCATGCCAAGCAGTGTCTGCAGGACAGCATCATCCCAAAGGGCAGAGGCTGCCTGGGGCTGGGTGTGGGAGAGAGATGCATGATGAGCAGCAGCCGCACTCCGCAATAGCTTCCAGTAAGTCAGTTCCTGGATTCCTCCAGTCAAATAACTGTTATGTTCCCCTGAATGTAGTTTGGCAGTAAAACGTGTAAAGAAGATTACTGCAGCATTACAGCCTAGGGTAGAGTTGTTCAATGGCACTGAAGTATCCTAAGCCTCCCAGGCAACAGACTACAGTTGAGTGAGTTTTCCTAATCCCATCCTTGGCTCTGCAAGGTGTGAATGTGTCAGCAAACAGAGGGTTTGGCCAGCATGCAGGGAAATGCCTGGGCAATCCAGCACGGTTACCTCTGTGATGTGTGTGGGGTAGGTGTAAAGACATGGTACTCACAGCCGTTTCAGCAACAGCCCTGGGCCCTCCCACACCTACGAGACTTTAGGGTTAGTAGTGTTGTGTTTTGCTCTGTGCTACTTTGGAAGGTAACTATGCAGGAGCACAAATTAAAAGCCGATGTTGCGTTGAAATATGTGTACGTTCTTTTATGAGTTAAAATCCTGTTACTGCTGTGTTGTTTTTGGCCCAGTTGTGCCCCAGGCACGTTCACTGAACATTATGCATCTGAATAAAGTGCTGTAGAGGTTGTGCATGTGAGAGGGGAATGGGTATTTGAGGAAGATGTTGCTGACTCATAGACCTGTCTGATAAAAGCAGCATTCTGAGAGGGCACAACAGCTGACCTGTTTGCCAGTGTGAATGGAAAGTTGGCTTTCAGCAGAACTGAAAAGGAAGGCAGGATATTTTGTGGGA
Organism: Penelope pileata; assembly: GCA_013396635.1. Taxonomy (NCBI): domain Eukaryota; kingdom Metazoa; phylum Chordata; class Aves; order Galliformes; family Cracidae; genus Penelope; species Penelope pileata. Next base: position 3,332,607 of record WBMW01001092.1, read on the forward strand.
AAAGAAATATGGAGCTTCAAAGTCTGAAGACATAGGAAACCTTTGAGTTATTATGGCACCTCTGATAAAACTATTGCTCAGCAAAATAAGGGCTTCATTACAGAGAAACCTCTGTTGTCTTTTTCTGTTTGTGGTTTACTCTTGTTGTAAATCCTACAGATTGTTTGACATGAGTCACAGGAACTGTTAGCTGAGGGCAGTCACCTCTGGGGTGTGTTGGAGGAAATAGGACAGGGGCCACAGAAACGAGAACTGCAGCTTGAACCAACGAGAGAATAAACATCTCTTCAGAAACAAATCTTACGCAGGCTGCCTAAAATTAGCCTAGGTGGTTGGGCCTTCCTCTAACAGCTGTCTTGCCACAGATTATTTAATGCAGATGAACTTCCAGGTATCTTCTTATTGCTATGGCAACAAATCAGTTTCTTTCTAACAGCCTCTGACGTTTCAGGCAGCCGAAGATGACAGAATGAAATACTTCTCTGTATTTAATTATCATGTTTTTAATTTGAATTTATCAGGAGACTGGTTGAGTAGAGTCTGCAAAGTTGTCAGGCAAAAGAGTAATCTAAAAATAAAATGTTGCTAGCAAGACATTCAGCATGCATAAGGTGAAGGAGTTCCTATTTATAAATAGGTTTAGGAAGAATTGAACTCATTATAAAATAAATCAAAGAGGGATTTGTAGGAATACGGCCATGTTTCAAAGGTATTTTAAGTGAACCTAAATCCTGACTGTGATGGTTCTGTCTCTTTCTTCTACAGTTCCAGGTATTTTCCAGAGCCCCATAATGAAAGGGAATCATGTCAGAAGGGGTGTGTGGTGCAGAGCAGGCACAAGGCCATCTGCCAGCAGGGATCGAGTGGTTTCCTTGGCCCTACTTCAATGCACAGCTTTTGTCAATGTACAGCTTCCTTTTTTTTTTTTTTTAATCAGTGTCGAGCATAAAGCTCCCAAGAAGGAACAACGCGCGTCCTCCCTGGGGTGAGTCACGGAGCGCAGGGGCTGGGTGTGTGGCTCAGGGCAGGAAGGCTTGCAGCGCTGGGCCAAACAGACCAAACCAGCTCTGGGCGTGCCTGGGGGGGAGATTGTGGGAACGAGGGGTAGCTGGCAAAGGGAGATACGAGATGGATTCCATGAAAAACCACTCCATTTGGATACTGGTGTGTTTCTACGGTAATGGGGAAACTTTCCCAAACAAAAATTTACCTTCCAGGAGGTAGAAATGATTCTGTGTAAACATTTTCTGGACACACCATCAAGAGGGAAAATTTGCACATTTGATATTATTACTAGAACAAAGTATTTTTCCGACAATGGTATTTTCTCAACAGAATTTCATTCAGTCTCACAGTGCTAAAATAAAAATTATAACACATTGTATCTAATTCCTTGCTACTTGTTTTGAGTGCCAGTCACCGGACTATATAATTTGTTTATGCATTGCAAATACCATTTAGAAAATATTGTGCAGATTTGATGTAGCATCGTTAAAAAACATTCAAGTCTTTCTCAGCCTGTCAACCATTTACTTTAATTATGAGACCTTATAAAGTTGCTTTTGAATTGTAAGAATCTACAAATATAATGATGAAGGGAGTTTTTATTGTACTCTTTCAGTTTCTACTCCAAGACCATTATTTATTAATTCTGAAAATGACAGAGATTTCCTTGGCAGCTAGTAACTTACTCAGTTCACAGCAGTTCAAAAAGTGTCATCATAAAACAGCAATGACCTCGGTTCATCTTGCTAATGGTAATATTTTGAGGGGTGAAGGCCAGTATTTTGATGATACTTGTATATTAGTTGTAGAGGAAATGATTGCTGTCTGTAGAGTAACAAAGAAAATGGCAAAATAGTGCCTTCAGGAATGGGATCATGAGGATAAAGGCATTGGTTCCTCTCCTGGCCCTAAAAACTGTCTGATAGCAGCTAAAAATTAGTTCAATTTTATTTTTCTGGTGTCTTATTTAGAGCAGAGATACTCATGCTGATTACTATTACTGATTACTAAGACTGTGCTGTTAATATTACGGGTGCTTTGGAGTTGAGTTGTTCTGTAAAATGTTTGGATGGCGCTTTAAGGATGGCACACAGCTGAAAGGGCCTGGCTGGGCACTGCAGCCACTGTGTGCGTTACGCAGCAGTGACCAATGTGTGTCCTACAGTCCTTCTTCCCAGCTGTATGATGTCACATTGGCTGCATGAAAATGAAGCGCAACGGCAAATGAAGCTTGTGGTGGAGTTGTGGCCTCCCAGTGACAGACACAAACTGGAATGGGGCATGGCAAACTCTGATCTGGCTGCTGAGGAGCCTTTGGCCTGGCTGTTATATGGCCACGTAAGGGATGCTGCTTGTCCAGCTGCACTGGGCCATGGCTCTTTTACAAATAAGGCAGCGTTCAGTCTGTGCTTCTCACTCTGCTTTTCACTTTTGCAAGGAATAGTAATTAGAGATGCATCTTGTCTGTATCTTTTCAGAATTCACTGTTTTCTCCTGCTTGCTCTAGAGAATGGTGATGTGTTTTGGAGATGAATCCTTTAGGTGCCAGCTTCCTACCTATTCAGTTGTGCAAAAAATATTTTTGTCTTATTTTTCATAATACATTATTTTTCAACTCCTGTGAAAATTTGGCTTACTTTTTGTAGAAAATTTATCTCTAGAGTATAAATCATACAGAGGATTATATTGCAGACCCAAAATAGCTGGTTTTAACACATTTTCTTTCTCCCCTCTTTCAAATAAATCCTTCTAATGTTCTGTCTTTAAAGCAGTAGTGCTTCTTACTAATGAGTGCTATTGCCAGGCTTCTTTGTTACAGCACTTTGTTAGAAATGTGCCTGACATACAAAAGCAATGGCTTACTGGGTTTTCATCAGTTCTTAACCAATTTCACAATTAGAGTCAGCATTATCTTTGGAGCTCTGTGATTCAGTTCAGATCTCTGTAGATCTTGGGGGGGGTGGGGGTGGGGACTGTTCACAAGGGGAAAGAACTCAGTTTTCAAAGACTTGTGTTCAAATTCCTACATAAATCACTAACGTAAAAGAACAGTGTTGTAATTGAGATGGAGGTATGAATTATTTGTCTGCAACCTGCCAGAAAGTATAAGTTATAGTACCAATATCATTAGTGAGGCCAGATGTCTTCCTTTTCTTGTTAAGATTCTGTTTAGACATTTATAATTCTTCTGTTTTGGAACAGTTTCATCATATCTCTGCTTCTATAGATCATTTGGTACACAGATACCATCTCACCAAAATCCTATTCACATACAACAGACCCATGTTTCTGAGGAGGAGCTGCTTCTCTGATTCTTTCAAAGACCTTAGGAAATTCTGCACCATATTGAGCACCCTTTGGCTGCAGGTGAAGAATTCAACAGCTTGTGGGAGTGCTAATTAGAGCTAATAATAACTTCAATGACCTGCCTTGGCTTTAAAATGCCTAACAGAATTTACTCTGTCCTTGAAGGGTAGAGATTTTGTTTCTGTGCACGTCTGATTAGGGACACACATCTTCATGGTTCTGTGTTTGGTAGGCACACGCGATTAGCTAAGTGAGTGCTTGTGTGTGAACGAAAGAGAAGGGGATGGTGCTGAGGAAGCAAGAGGAAGAAAAGGCAAAGAGAGAGCTCAAAAATACTACACTAGAATGTGATTATTAGAGGATTTTGTACTGTTAGCTAAATAGCCCTGTTAAAATGAAAAATAATAATAGGAAAGCAATTAGAATAGGATTAGAATTATTAGTTGTTAAACATTTTCTGTCTGGTTTTGGTACTTCTTTCATGGTTAGTTTGCTGAAATATATAAAAAGAGTCTGAAGGAAATCAAAGCCTTAATTTGAGCAAGCACCCAAAAAGCTCTGAGGTATGAGATTTTTATTTTATCTGGCTCATTGGTTGTGGATGGTGCAGGAAACAATTGCGTTTTCAAGGAGATTGCCCTGGACCTTTTCAGAGTAAATATTATTAATGCTATCCAGAAAAAGAAATTTACATTATTTTATGAGTTGTTATTGAAACGATAGATTAGGTTTGTTTTCTGACTTGTCTTTTGGTGAAGCAAAACTTAAAATAGAGGCTCCTTGATTAGAGTGTTTAGCTTCTCATTAGACATTTGGTTTCAGTGCTGCCAGAGCAACCCTAAGCAGTTCTTGACCCCATCCTGGTGCCTCCCACTCATTCCTAACCTCCTGTGGGTCCCAGCATTGTCCTGTTACAGCTTTTTGCTTAGCTGCACAGTGAACAAAATCAGGAAACAAATCCAGCTAAAAAGAAAGATGACCAGGAAAAAAATAGGATTATTTTTCACCTGGGTCAGTTTCCAAGCTGTTTTGCTACAAGCAGCTATGCTGGCACAATGGAGAGGCTTACGAATTAACTGCAGGCAATGGCATCAGGCAAGAGTTGCTTAAGTTGCTAATGCTACTGAATGTACAACGACCTACAACCTTTGCCTTTTAAAGGTGCTGAAGACTCATCTGCCATCTCTGAACATAAGTTAAATAAAAAACACAAAATCAAGTAATTGAGGCCTTGGGGTTCTTTAGAGGTAGACAGATGTGGAATGCCAGACCTCCTCTATTAAAATTTATATTAAATTGGGTTGATAAGCTTCTTAACTTGGTTTAACTCATGCTTTTAGTTGCATTTTGATTTTACTGTTAAAGGATATTCAAAAAATCAAAGAGCAAAGAATATTTATGTTTGGCTTCCTCAGCCGGTCAATTTGGCTTGCTCAGGACCACAGTTATGGACTGAGGGACTAACTTCCTGCACAGCAAGAGCAAAGATGTTAGTTTGCTGCATTTTCCATCTACCTGCACCATCCATGAGAATTAAACCTGCAATCAACTTCTAATAATGTGAGTTTTTCTAGAAGAAAGGCTACTGAGTGTGAACATGGTCTTTTTTTTTTTTTGCTTGGAACACAAGCATCAGATTTTGTTTAGAAAGAATTCACATTTAGTCTGTTGCCAAAACAGCAAACTTTATCACCCAGTCTTGGCATGTGCAGATAGATGTCCCCTTCTGTCTATTTTGTGAGTTACTGCTTATGTTGCCAGGAAATCTTAATCATGCTTCTTGGAGGTGACTGCTGGCCAGTCCACCTGCTGCCAAGCTATTCTGCTGCATGAGTCTGACCTAACTTCAGTGAATGGTCTCTTAGCTCTAGCTGACACCTAGGAAAAAAGGTCACTGTGCTAAGGCCACCCTAGGGGACCATATGGTCCTGTGAACTACATCATCAGTATTGTACCACCGCCAATGCAACCCTGTTACTAACCCCGAATCTCCACACGGGTTAGGCATAACTATGTTTTCAAAATGAAATGTATGGTATAACCTGAGCAGTGCAACAAAATAAGAAAATACAAATATTTTCTTTAATAACGAATGAGTCTGCTCAAGGTCAGTTTGAACTTGTAGTTCCAACACATGGTAGCGAAGGAGGAACACTTTACTGTGCCAAGGAGAGGAACTGAGTTTGCTTTCAGTCTATGCTAGAAAAATATAACTCTCAAGATAGAAGGCTGGATCACCAGCATCCTGTGAGTTTGTTGGCTTTGCTCTGTGTTCTTCTGTCATTTAGTATTAGATCACACAGAACCACAAATCACACAGAATTAGTGGAAAGTTAGGGCACAGGTTATTATTACAATGAGTACGCTTCAAGGAAAATCATCCAATTTGTAGTATTTATTGTGAACTTTAAAGAACTGTAAGGCAGTGTAAGTGATATTCACCTTCAGTGCCAAAGGTTACCATCTCATCACTTTAGCAGACTTTTGATCTGCAGCTTAACCAATTTCTAAATCTTCTGTAAGTCTTGTATATTGCTAGTATTTTTTCAGCTTCATGTAGAAGCTATTATCTTGGTAGTTTTTTCAGAACGCTCCACGTACACTGCATTTTATTGAGGAAATTCATCTAGGCTTTGGAGAATGTGATATCCCTAACAAATCTTTTATGTCTCTAACTATAATATGATTGGGGAATAAAGGAAAAAAAACAGAACAGCTATTTAGGTTTCTGCATAATCCATTTCCGTGTCTATGTTATAAACCTAAAGCTGCTATAATGCTATGCCTTCACTTCTGCGCACAACAATCCAGGTGTGACTCTCTTAGGTAAAACATGCTGACTTAACAAGATGCATTTCTGCCAGCTGCTGGATCCCTCTGGTCTGCACAATGAACTGGCATACTGCAATGGGTTCCTACCTACTGACTTAATCTTATGTTTCTAGGAGAAGAATCAAAGTAAATGAGAGCTTATGTTAAATTATTTTTTGCATGCTTTTAGAAAGAATCAACTTCAGGAATGTTATTTTTAGGTGCTTATTTCTAGCCTTTTTATGAGATGCCACATTTAGATGATGAGCATTTGCCAAAAAAATGCAAAATGTATTTCCAGCTATGTAAATATACGAAAAAATGGTGGCATTTCAGAGGCACTCTGTGGTTTTTAATAGCATCTATGTGTGTTTTGAATGTGTTAGGTTTGCTTGGTAATGCAGTCCAGCTTATTGTACATAATTATAAAATAAGACCCTGTAATATATATCTAAACATAACTCATTTAACTTGAAGAAAAAGCTGTACCTATACCCAGCTACAGTGTTTTGGCTGCAGTCTTAATGGTATAAATTATCTTTTGTAATGTAATTTCTTTTACTGTGTGGGTGAATTGACCAATACAGAAAAAATTGAAGCAGAGTTGTTTATTTGCTGAGTACAAATAAATGAGAGGGACTTCGCAGACCGATTACTCTTTTAGGAGATGGTTCCCTTAGAGTCAATTGCTTGTGCTAAAATTACGCTGCAGACCCAGCTATGAGAAGGCCTTGTGTCTCCATGATGTTACGCTGCTCACTGCTGCAGTTTGTGCTACGGCAGGAGCAAGCTTCAAGATGTTTAGGTACAAGATGTACCGTGCTCACTGAAAGCTGTCTTCACACAAAAGCGTTAAAAGGCCTCTCACAGAGGGCTAAGAGCTTCACTGCCCCTCCTTAGCAAAGATTAACGCTTTACAGCCTTTGTGCTGTGGCACACAGATCTGCCTGGCTGCGGAGTGGAGTGGGTGCAGGCTCCCCAGGCGGCTGGGTGCAGCCTGCAGGCCGAGCTGCCACGGTGGGAGAACTGCCGGAGCTGTGCGGGCAGATCGGCTGCAGCAGGAGCAAGGCGGAGCCCTGTGAGCAGGGAGTTGCATTCACTCCTGCACAAAGCAGACCTGGCTAAGGTTGGGTTGGGGAAGGACAACAGAGTACATTACGTGACATCAGCATAAATGCATAGCTGGAATTAGTTGTACTGATTTAAAACTGATCTCCCCTAAGAGTGAGTTCAACATAATGGAATACTGGGGCCTTTAACCTTGTAGCTACTCACTGTAGCCTCTAGAAGAAAATACCACAGACTTTTTTTTAAAAAAATTTCCAAATATACCTGAATTGCTTCTTAAACCAGTCTTCATTTCAGCATACTATGAACTAGGTGTACCTGCTCGTGCTAAGGTGGCATGTGACCCATCGTTTGCAGCCCACAAGCAAGGGTTTAAGCTAGAGCAGTGAGCAAACAAGTGAGGGCCATTGACATAGGAGTACGAGGTCATGAGGGGAAAGGGAGCTGCAGAGAGTGAGGTGAGTGACCTTGCTGTAGAAGTGCCACAGATAGCAAGGGCAGGAGAGTGTGAGCTGGTGTGGGAGCTGTGACTGCATGAGAACGGGCTGCAGTCTGCCTTGTGTGAGTACAAACAAATGGGAGGGACGTTATGGACTGATTACTCTTGTAGGAGATGGTTCCCTTGTAGGCAATTGCTTGTGCTAAAATTGCCTGCCAGACGCAGTATCTAAGGTGACCTAAACTTTGAGTGGAGTCTGAAAAGGTCTGGGCAAAGCTGGTGAGAAGCCTCACACTGAAGTTGATGCTCTGATATTTGATTCTCCTAAACATACAGAACCCGATGAAAGTTTCTAAATAGCTTGCTGAGGTCTGGCAGCTCACAAGGATGTGCAGGCCTTGTTGCCTTGGTAAGCCAAGCCAACTTATGACATTAATTGATATTTATAGTTCTCATTGTGTTTCACTTCAAGATTTTATATTGTTCAAAATGAAACCCCAAGTGAAATTTAATGTGCAGAATCAAAGAAAAGTGGTCTGTGCCTATTAGGTATAAAACATTTTTGCAGCAAATTGCTTTTGTAACTGTTAATGCAAATGAACATAAATGCAAAACACAGCCACTGAAAGAAGCAATACCTCTGTGAATGTGCTTATCTCGCTTTGCTTCCAGCTAAGGAAGAAGTTACATTTATCTCCTCCAGACTTAGAGTATTAGAAATGCAGTCACCTAAGAAAGCAAGCATGTTTGCTATGTACAGCTTAGCAATGAGGGCAACAATGAAATTGACGTTGTCAGTCACATTAGAGAGATTTAAGAAACACAGTTTTGTGATGTGCTGTCCTACTGCAGCAATCACACAGATGCTGACTGGATGTGTAGTGTCACAAACACGTAGAAATAGTCATATCACCATGTAAATGATAGATCCCCCACAGTGCTTCCCTTACAAAACAAACATACTGCAGATGTATCTCTTTCACTCAACAACTGTCACTCACTCAAAGTGAAAGGCAGCCTGCATTAGGCAGCTCAGAAAATGAAAGCATCAATGCTGTCAGACAGCTAGAGATTTTTATTCATAGGAGGAGACCAAATAGAGTACTTCCATGCCTAGAAGATTGTAACTGCTGCCAGCTCAGTGTGTATTTTCCATCTAATGCATTTTTAATATGGCCTTCAGCAGAATTTTTTTAAAGGTCAGACTACCTTAAGTCTATAGTCTTAGAATGTATAGATTTCTGTTGATAAATGTTTGTTTTCACTATAAACAACTACATTTTCCAATAAACACGGTCAATTATAAATGCCATACCTTAAGGGAACACACACAACAACAAACAAACAAAAACCCCTCCAACTTGCTGATTACTGGATGTTCAATGCTACTTGCTTTTTATGACAGATGTTTCAAAATAAAAGTTTTTATGTTTAATAGGATGTTACCTTTTTTCTTTCCTCCATATGCATTTGCTGGGATGATGATGCAAGACACCAACAAAATAGAGAGAAGTTGCAAACTTTTCATTTCTTCTTTCTTTGAATAATAGTTGGGAAATTCACTTCTAAATTCTGCCAAGAGATGGGAAAAGTGAAAGAATTATTAATGCTTTGCAAAAATTCCATTGCCGATTAATCATTAACTTTGACATGTACTTCCCACTGCCCCAGTCTTTCATTTTATGGAAAAGAAAAAAACAGAATTTGTCTATTTTCAGCCTCTTCATTTTTATTTTATGCCACTTGTGGCAGAAATGATTTGGAATTGGGTCTTCTTACCTTGCACAACAGTGCTCAGCTTTGAACACAGTGGACTTGAGGGCGTTTGTGCTCTGAAATACTGCTAAAGGCCATGGGTAGCTCAAATATGGTTGGTCAACAGCTCAGTCTGAACACATTGCAAAATAACTGTGAGAGCTGAAGATTAATCTAAATATTTCACTAACGTAGACAAATCTTGGGATGGGAAACATCTAAAATTCTATATATGATAAACTCTTATGGCAGTGATAGAGTTCATCTTGGATAATTGCAAAATACTACCTTTCAAATAGTGCAGATTTTTATCACATAAAAAATTATTAGTGAAGCGCAATTAACCAACATCTCTCTCCATTGCCAATTAAACGATCATAAAGAGGTGTATGTAATAATTATAGAAGTTGTTTCAGTGAAGAGGTCCTTATTAATACAACATGTTTTATACTGGAAATCAATGCAAAATCTTAATTAAAGCAAGGTGTGTAAATGCCGCAGTGAACAGGTATGATCTGCAAAGTGTGACGGGGCAAAAAATTCCCTCAGGTGATCAGCACGCGTTGCAGTGGAGTGGATCCCACACAGGCAGGACAAAACGCTCCTCTGGGTGCCTGGTCAGCATCAGTCTGGAGCATCATAGTTTTCCCACATTGATCAGGGTTCCTGAAACATACTCCAGCTCATTTCAAACAAATTCATTGCCAATAATGATGTAATGGTGGCAGCACAGGCCTTAGCATGGACTGCAAATCAACCTGCATTTCCACTAATTAATGCATTACCAGCCTATATGGGTTAGTGTTGCCAGCTTCCACTGTTACCTGCATACCTGAGCTAGTATATAATCAGATAGGTTTATACTATACCTCACCTACACTCTTTTACAGCATTGCAAAATTCTCCTTTGAAAGAGACCTCTGACATAGTGATTTTTTTCCTATCAAATCATTTTCTAAGCAAAAAATTTTGTCTTCTAAATACAGTCATACAAAATCAAGAAAAACATTTTTCAGAACTTTATATCCTCCTAGCACATGGCTGAGTGTGTGCAACTGGAGCTGGAACAATTAATTGCATTGGAACTTGCATTGGATTAATTGGCATTGGAAAGAAGCTCCTTTTGGTTTGGGTTTGAGAGGGAAAGGGAAGAGATGTTCTGGATGTCATCAGGGAATGTGCAACAAGAATTCAGGCGGTGATGGTGGACAGGGAACGCTGTGTTTTAGCACGGCTGGAAATCACTGATATGATTTAGCACAGGCTTGCAGTGATCCACAGTAATCAAGAAAGTAGGGAATGTTTTGGGGAGAAAGAGCATGAGCTTATTTTTCTGCAGATAGGAATTGCTCAGGAACAGCATGGTAGATGTTTCAGGTACCAAACAAACTGTTGGGTCTTTGTGAGGAGGTTGCCTGGTCAGTAGGGATCAGTCTGTGGGTTTACTTCCCAGTAGAGAATCCTCGGAAACCAAAATGGCATTACAGGCATCTTATGAAGGGTTGGACTCAATGGTTGGACCTGATGATCTTAAAGGTTTCTTCCAACCTAGATGATTCTGTAGTTGCTTAAATTGATAAGAGAAAAAGTGGGACAAGGAGGAGCCTCAAAAGAAGGAGGTACCAGGAACCTGCCTTCCTCCCTGCTGCTGGCAACGCTTCATTTGGCAATCCTGCCTCAGTCATTGCTAGTATTAGTTTATCTTTTCACCGTTGACAGAATTTCGGCAATAATGGTGACAGAGTTAAGCGGTGTTGTGGGAATAATCATCTAGTATTTGAATGAGAGATTCCACAGTATATATTCAAGATGAGTTTATGTAGCACAAAATTGCGTGCTATGGCACATTAGTCCCTGGAGAGCAAATATGTTTATGTTCCGGAGGAAGGAGCTGCTCACAGCAGCCTCTCTAGTGTTGTCACACTAGGAGTTTTCATAGCATTTCTTTTTCCTAGGTCTGTTCTCCATATGATTTGCACGAGTAGTTCCAATTATCTTTTTATCTAGTCATAAAGAAAAGAATGCATCTCCTGCAATGCAATGATATTAAAGGTAGAAGATTCCTGATAAATATTTTTTTCTGTGAATCCAAATATGGAAGTTGTGGCCTTTGCAGTCTTCAGCACGTTTGTCTGCTCATTTTGCTTGAGCTGCTCTCTCCTCTTGGTTAATAGTTATATTCATATAAAAAACATAACATGCTTCAAATATATAACCTAAGTTGTTTCAGGAAATACTTCCTTATATAAAAAGTGTAACAGGAAAGAATCTTTGGTACATTATGAGAATAAAAAAAATGGAGATAAGTACTTATAAGGACTGTACAACAGCTACTCACAGTTACTTGCTCCATGTTCCTTCACATACTGAAATAACTTTGCTCAGCCGTGTTTGAATCTGCATGAGATGCTGTGAGTGAGTGCTACAAAATTACTGGGGAAAACCATTCCAGACAAAAAAAAAAAAGAAAAAGAAAGAAAAAAAGGAAAAAAAGGAAAAAAGAAGAGGATGCTCTGAGTCTTTATAGTAGCCCACTGGTGAACCAGAGAATGCTATATGAGTTAAACCAGGCACTATTGAAACACCTTAGTTGACTGCTTGTCTGCCAGGAAAGGATGCTCTGTAAGACTCTGCTCTGCAGTTTCTGTCCAACTGGTAACAGCAGCAGAAGCCAAGATCTCCAAAAGCTGAGCACAGCACAGGTTCTAGAAAGTCAGGGAATGGAAATCTCAGGGACTGTAAAGAAAGATGGAAAAGCGATGTATGAAAACGACACCAGGAACGTGCAAGTTATGCTGTGTCCTGATGTGAATTTCTAGAGTGAGAGGAAGACTTTTTTGGAGTGGGCATGTTTGTTACTGCTACTCTGGGTAAGGCAAGTGGCATAGCCTGCTATTTGCAAACACCTTTCATCTTGAAAATTATCTGAAATTAAGTTCCTAAATTTAAGGTTTAAATATGTTAGCCATAAAATGTAAAGGATCCATTTTAGAAAAATTGTTATTCTACCAAATGGGTAGATCTTAACCTTTTTTTTCATAACACCCAGCATTTTCATATTACTTCATTTTAAACAGTGAAATCACTCATACTTACTGTGCTGTTCTGGATTTTTTTTTTTTTTAATACTGAATTCAAATACAGATAATCCAAATTGTTCTTTTTGATTCATTGCTTCTGTGGAACAGATAGAGCACATATTCTTTGTTGCGTGGAGGCTAATACTTGCCTACTTTACATGAAATAGAACCTTTTCTTAAACATGCAGCTTCCAAAAATAAAATTCAAGCTAATGTTACTGTGTTTATATCTGGTTTGCATGTATATTGTAAAAGGACTTGATAATATCTTCTCTCATCTGCTAGAGATGCTGCTTGTACAACATATACCCAGGAGGTACGCTCTTAATCAGAATCCCCATCTGCTCCATGGCTAATGCTCCATATATAGTTAGATGTCTTGCACTTACATCTATCTTAAAATTGATGGTTTCACTATGGAGAAGAAGCAGCATGTGACTAATGGTGCATTGTACCATACAAGCCTTTTCTTCAATACATCTTCCTAATCAAGTTAAATAAAGGAACACAGAGCAGAAATTTGTCAGACATGAAGACCTTTTTTTTTTTTTCCTGAGTCCTAACTGTTCATCAAGATGCTTTTCAATCACCTGAAGACCAATAACACTGTAATACAAGATGTTCTTTCAGGTTTAGAAGAGATTTTATGGACCAGAACTTCAGCTGGCATAAATTGGCTTCTGTGAAGCTATAACAATTTTCAACAGCTGAGGATCCACTCCATGTTCCTATAATTATCCACGGACATCTGAAAAAAGATTCATAGGGACAGTTATACTAATACATCTGAGGTTATAGAGCAAGAAGGTTTTTTATATGGTGGAATTTTTAATGCAATTTTTTAATCCAAAATTTATTATGCCAGTTTCATCATTCTTAAGATTTTTTAATATCAAATAACTCTGAAGGGATACTTTTAGATGGACTTGTGCGTGGATTCATGGCCTATGTCAAACGTTCAACAGCTGCACAGGAGCCTGAAACTTCCTTTTCAGCTCTACCAAGAGAGCAATCAGACTTTTCAGTATTAAATTAATAAATAATTTATAAGCAAATTTTGTTTTCTTATATGGAAGAAAACCACTGTTTATCTTGAGCACAGTTTTGTAAAATATGGTTTTCTTTTGCAAGATGAATTCCATACTCTGTAGCCCCTGGTAAAGCAGCCTTCTTCCCAGGACTCATCACTCAGAATATTGTCTGACTTTCCCTGAATGCACAGTTGGGAGTAACAATTACATTCTTGCAGTTTTCAATTTCCTTTAAGTTTAACACATTTTGTATAAACATATCTTTTAATAACTTTTAAAATATCATTCACTGAATACCTTGTCTTATAAATAGCTGTAAACAAAGAAGAGAACCAAAATACAACTGCCAAGCATAAAGAGAACTGTGCAGTAAATGGGTCATCTGCTCCTACTTTCAACTACAGGGGGAAAAAAAGCAGTTTTTGTGTCCTTCCATGTTAGCGTAGCGCTTTTTGTAACAATACATGGCTTATTTAGTTGCTTTAGAGGAATGCTATTCCTCAGCTTATTTGCCTGCTTTTCTTCTTCATGGCTACACTGTTCACTTGGGGCACATCTCTGTAAGCTTCACCAATCAGCAAAGCACAGATCAGTTGAACCAAGTAAAGGGGGACAACAAATCCCAGTAAGTCTGGACTGCCCACGCTTTTGCATTATGTGTGGAATATTCTGTCTGCATATTACTCCTGCCTTAAAACTGGTAAGGAGCTGTACTGCTCTCTGACCTTTTTACAACTAAGTTCTGCTCTTCATGGATACAGTGTTACATTTCTGCATGGTTATGTACTACTGGAAAGAGTAGCGCAGCCACGCTGCAAACTTTCTCCACCTGCATTCCATCTAATTTGGGTTTTCAGTGCTGTCAGTGCCCTATCTCAGGGATGACTGTATGGCCTGTAAAATTTTATGTTGAATTTATCATTGTTAAAGCAAAAGTTTCATAGAACTGTGATTTCTGACTTCCGTTCGTGATTCAGCACTGCAGTGTCAATCCTGTAGCGAATAGGTTTGGTTTTGGTAACCCCTGCTGGGGATACTCTTTCTTCTGTTTATGGCAAATCGCTCTAAGTCTGTACTTAGAAGAACATAGACCAGAATTTCTCTTCATTGGATTTTGTAAGAAACACCTAAACATATGCAACAAATCTCATTGGAAGACTGAAACTCAGTCCAACCTCTTTGTTTATTTTTTTTTCCACCCCAGAAATTGATCTTTATGGTTTTAAGCAAAAACAACACAAGTGCAATGCCTTTTGAAGTTGCCTTGCTGGTTCACCTCCCTCACACCAACCAGAAGCACATCTGAAAAAGATGAATGCGTGGTAAGAACAGCAATGCTCTCTCCCTTCCCTTTTTACTACTGTGCTTAGGAGGAGGGAGACTTTTTGATAACAGATAGAAAGCAGACTTGTTTCAGAAGTTGATTGATGGCCTTTATGAATAAAGAGGACAGCAAGAACAATACAACTAGGGCTTATTGTAGGCAACGTATTTGAAGAAGATACACATGAAAGCACTTAGAATAAAAGGCAGGGAACCATACCAAAGCAAAAGAACCTGGAAGACATTAAACATTCATACACTGATTGATGATGACTCTTAGGAGTCAACAAACTTGCAAGAGCAAAACCTAGATCTCTTTGTGGAGTTGCTGTCACTGAAATCGAGACTTTATGAAAAAGGAAGAACAGACAACAAAGGTGAAAGAAGAATAACTGGAATCAAATAAACAGAGTAGATATGAACAAATAAATCTGACCGATGAAACAAAAATCCCTTTGAATAAAAGGAAAAACAATGAGAAAAAACCCTGTTATCTGAATACATACAAGTCTTCATAGCATAGCCAGACCAATCAGTAGCAAAAATCATTGACAGGCAATCTTTCCTCCTGTACTCACTGACTTCGCTGACTGCATGATTTTCAACACCTGTCTCTATAACAAGCAGTTTCAACTACCAGAGCCAGGAGCTAGCTCCATGGACATTGACGGTTTTGTTTGTTTGTTTGTTTTTTAAAAAAAGAATGAAGAGGAGGGTCTTTCCTTGAGATATCACCTCCCCTCACTCCAAAGAGCCTTTTATCTCTTTACCCTAGTGTCTCCTTGTTCTAACTCTGTGGAGCTAGCATCACTTTGCCTTTTTATTAGCAAGTATAAAGAATGGGAAGGATGAGAAAGTAATGGGAGGTAAGCAGACTGTTTGAAGTAGTTAATTATGGACTCCAAATGTTTTGTTTGTTCCAAGGCTGATAAACAGCTTGTTAGTCTTCTAGTAAAAGTCACATACTGGATTGGACATATTGTGGCAGTTCCTACATTTCTACGATATTAGAGGAGATTAAAGGATAGAAAATTGGCTTACTTAAGGGATGAAGAAGCCTTAAATACTTTGAGCATTTGTTAGGATAAACATATATTTAAAAGCTTCTTCAAACTTCCTGAAATTCTCATCTGAAAATCTGCTTGAAAATATTTTCAGAAGCTTATGCTTTCAAAAATGTCTGCAGCTACACAGAAGAATGGAGCAATAAAATAATATTGGAAGTACTTAGCCTTTTTGAACCTTAACATCCCAGCTCAGTTTCCTGTTCTGATTGGCATATACTTTTGAATCAGTTTGGCCAATCTTAATTGATTTGGGACAAGCCATGTGATCTTTTTACTGGGATTTATATCAGCAGATTGTGTAATCAGCCATTTGGCTTTTTTTTTTTTCCCCTTGGTAATTCTGTAGGTGTGACAAGGAATTTAAAATTTCATTGTGGTTTCTCAGTCTTGTAACTGCTCTGGTAATGGGAGATGTGGTCCATGGGGCTGGCTTTTGTAACGGTTACGCCGCTTTGCAAGTTTGTCTGGAAAAGACACAAGCTTGTGCATACTGCTGTTGCTAGGAAAAACAGATCTAAACATTTCTGTCATCTTATTTCTAAAGGTAGGGCTACAAGGCTGGCATGGAATCACTTTTTATCCCAAATGACTAGAAGTCTTCTGTGAATCAACACCACTAAAGAATACGATTGTCAGACTGTAGCCTGTGATAAGCAGAGCATTATCTGCAGATGATGTTTCAGGTGCCTAAGGGAGAGTGTGGGAAAAGCTTTTACCGGCTGTAAGCTATGCATCACTGGTCATGCTCTCACACTGACAATCTCAGACTCTTTCATGAACACCAAAGTTATTTTAAATGGAAAAATATACATACTCCTCAACCACTTGAAGTACAAGTTGACATCTTAAAATGAGGAGACCAAATGTGCATCTAGATAGGAATGGTTAACTATATTTTGCATGGCTGGCTGAGTAATTTTTAATTTCAGTATATAAGAGAGCAAAATGTCAAAAATGAAGATCCAGTTAAGCTCGAGGAGGGTGGCCTGGTGGTATCTTCCTACGTATGTCTTGTCAGGATAATCCCAGTCCAGTTCACAAGAATACAGCTAAAAAGACAGAGTAGTCTGAAGACAAAACCCTTCAGACAATGCTTTGAGCTAGTCTCTAGTTGGTCTGTGCAGTCATGTTGCCTTCTGTGTTCTCCTTCCCTTCCTGTTGGATCAGGGATGTTGCAGTTCCCTTCAGTCTCACAGCAGTTCGCTTTTTTACTGGAGCCAGATCTCACCTAACAAAGGAAGGATGATGTACAAAAAACATACCTCACTCTTCTCTTTGGCAGGGCAGAAGAAGGTAGGTATTGGTTGTTTGCAGAGGCATGGCAGGTATTTTAGTGAGTTCATATGACTTCCTGTGATAGATATTTTAGTGAGTTCATCTTTCCTAGAGGCAGCTATTCCATTTTGAAGGTGTCTCCCTGTATGTTGCAATACATAAAATTCAGTGCTCAATGATCTCTTGTTTCAGCGACAACTGTAGGCTGGAAATTACCTTGCTCAAAAGACTAGTTCAAGTGATAGGGAAGTTTAGTTGTGATTCCACCAAATGGTAAAAGAATTGTTGACTTTGTTCACAGAAATACAAATGAATGTAGCCTACTAGAAAGAACTGACATTCTTGTGACTCCGTTACTTCTGAAACTGCAAATTTTTAACTTCTGGATTAACCATAGGATCACTGATTAAATGTATTGACATTCCAAAGTCCATACTTGTTGAAATGATTCACAGCAACAAATCAGCGTTAGACTCGAAGTGGCTGTTACAATGAATTCAAACACATTTTTGGTAGTGTCCTGTAAATGTTCCACTACTGAAATGAAAAATAGGAAGAGCTATTAAACACTGACTTTAGCACAGATGTTTCCTGTAACAACAGATTAGTTGGATTCCAGCATTCAGCAAGCCTTTAGCACCTACTCTCTACCAGTGGTATTAATTTTTAGCTTTTTGGAATAGGACAAAAAAGTGGGCGTATAATTAAAAAGAAGCTCTCTATCTCCACTTTGTATTTTTCTATGTTCTTTGATTTGTACATGGAAACATTTTATGGGGTCAGTATAGATAAGACAAAGCTTGTTCTCCATCTCGGAGTTGCACCTTGCAGCCAAGTGCACAGCAAACAAGCCTTCGAGCGTATGCTACATACGTAAGTGCTAATGGAGAAAGGTTGATGGTGTTGGTTGCATAACCATATTATTGTTTGCCAAATGACCAGTCTGTGCTTTTGTTCTGCAAACTGCTGGGAAGTGCTTTTTCCTTGAAGAGGAAGCTGACCAAAGGACTGAGAGCAAACTGTGCTGAGTGATCGTGTGAGTGTAGGAATAACACAGGCCAATAACCAAGATAGTTTCCACAGGCTCACTCATATAAAGTGGTGGTAAAGCTCATCTTTCAGTAACTTGGGGGAGAGAAAAAAAAGAAAGGAGCAAGTATAACAATGGCTCTGCCCATAACACGCATCGTAAACATATGCACCATTTACTACGTAAACCAACTTCACAAGTATCTTTCAGGCATACTTATTCAGGGTTGAATGTTAGCCTTCAATTCTTGCACATATACATATAGGCATTGGATATATGACTTTAAAGGCTTAGGGATTTGGGTGTTTATTATATTTTTACTTCTGTTTTCTTCTATACTTCAGCGTAAGTTTGCACCAGAAAAGTGAATTCTATTTTCAGAAGTCCATAATGTCTTCTGAGATGGAACAACAATATCCAGTACAACATTAAACTAATTCTAATGCCTTGATCAAGTACTACAAGTACCAAGCTAAGGAGTAGATTCCTGATGCTAAGATTGCACATTTTTACAGTGAGTGGAATACCAGGGTCCTGTCATCCACAGGGGGAAGAACCTTACTAACTCAGAGTTACGTTTAGTTTTCAGTCACTTTTGGGTCTTTATGCATTTGACTCATCCAAATAAATACTTCAGCTATGCAGCTATTTCTATGAAGTTCAATTAAATTTCTTCCTTAAGCGTAGGCACATGCTTAAAAACTGTTGGTTTAGGATTTTTAAGTAGAGGCCCATTTATGAGACACAAATTCTGCTGTCAGGCACCCTAGTGTAATTCAGTGTTGTTTCACCAAGGCAGATGGATTTGTATTCAGAGTGCTGACAGCAGAGGTTGTCCCAGATTTTGACCTAATGCTGAGAGGATTCCCTTCATCCCTCTTTGTCTGTCACTTTGCACAGTGTTGTCATAAAGCTGTTGTGGATAGCCAAGGACATACTCTCCTAGTATGGGGTGTTTCTGTGCTGGTGCAGAACCACTGGTGCAGGAGACTGAAAGTTTCTGCTATTGTACCTTGCTTCTAAATAGCAAAGGGAATGAGGAGTCTGACCTGCTCTCCAGAAGAGTGGTTTAAAGATTCAGCCCAGCTACAGCAGATCATCTAGGACTGTTGCTATGCATTTTAAAAAAATATTTATTAACCAAATCGTGACAGTGAGTAGTGTGGTTTTCAGCTGTTTTAATTTGCCTTTATTCTGTCTCTGATAGTCTCTGCTATTGAAAACTGTTTCTCTTTTTCTTTCTTCATCATTATCTGTTGGCAGTTGTCTCCCTTATTCTTTACTTCCTCCCTGGCAATGGTGAAACTTGGTCCAAGCTCTCCTGAGTATGAGGTTTCCAAACTATCTATGCATGTCTACCACTTACTGTAGCATTGTTTACAAGTTAAAAGACATTCACTTAGAAAGATATTGTGTGATGTCCTCTGCAGCATCAGGCAAAACTGGTGAGTAGCATCCCCAAGGCAGGTGTGTTTAATGCCACCATGAGCATTGTTTACAGACTGCAAAGAGAGAAAGCAAGGAAAAGTAATCTTTTGGTTTCTCAAGCTGTTTTTTCTGAACTGTTTTGTTGCTGTTAAGAGATGTCTTCAAACAATTCCACAACATTCAGCTTAAAAACATGAACAGTATCATGGTTTAAAACATGATACTAGGAACCAGGTGCTCTGCTTTCTTTCTGTCTCCCAATTTCCTGTTAGCTCACAGGTAATTCACTCAACTTTCTGTTGGTTCAGATGTCCAGTTGCAAAAGTGAGTTTAATAGTATTTATTTTTCTAAAGCATGGTGAGGCTGAATGAATCCTCTGTAAATTGCAATGTATTTTCTGGAGAAAAGGTGCTCTATAAGTCATAGTTCTGTGTCTAACTGAATATTTCAATCTAACAGATGGGAGCAAGGCTTAAGGAAAATGTTGAACATTTTTTCCCTTGCATATTTCTGCTATTTTTATATCTCAGAACTCACTTTGAAATGAATGCCTGTTAAACGAACGTAAATGTTAACAGAATACATTTTCCCACACACAGTTATCTGTTCCCACATCAAAAACTTTAAAATTATTGGTTTTAGACCAGACACATTACCAGGGCAGACTATAAACGCAGAGAGGCAAACAGCCATCCATGCTTTGTTTGGCTGTAGCTCACCTTTGCTGCTTTGCAGTGAGTGGGACATAGCTTCCTCCCACCACCTACCTACATCCTGCCCATTCAACCAGGCAGATATTTTCTTTCTGATGAAAACAATCGCTCCAGAAAGTTGTTGACTTTCTTTTGCAATCTGGTGGGCTTATCAACTTTCTGTGGGTTTTGTATAAATATTGGTTGTTGGCTGTGAAGGGTGAACTGTGCTGTGGCTCCATTCACAGCAGAACAATGACACTCACAGAAGGACACTGTCCCTGTCACCTGCTGCAGTAGATAACTTGGGGTTTTTTGCAGTTACAACCAACGACAAACCCAAGCTGCTTTGCACAGACTCCCTGCATCTGCTCTGATTCTTGCATTTGCTTGGGTTCATGTCTCTTCTCTAGCCTTTACTGCAATTTCAATCTTCTGCCTTTTGTAGGGCTTCTTACTGGGAAGCATAATGGCTGTCTTTCTCAAAACCTTAAGGGGTAACATGTTATTCACTGAATAACTTGGGGGAAAAAGCATGGGTGTTTATCTGGTCAATGATCAAGCTGACCAATGGGCTTATGGCAATCAGAGAATAGGTAAGCAGTCTGGAGTGCAATTAATACAGAGAAAAAGAAGAGGCCTATGTACAGAGGGCTCATCCATGAGATGCTAACCTTTCCAAGCCCATACTTGCTGTGGCACGGTGCACCTGTACCCCATGTCTGTGTGTTCCTTTGCTCAACACTGGTGTAAAGCCCAGAGCAGCCACTGCTGGCCTGCGGTGCCCTCCCACCGCCTTTAGGAGCAGCCCAGAACCAGGCATCTATACTTTTCCTCCCAAGGTTTTGCTAGCTTCGCTCAGGCAGGGCTCAGTGCCTTGCCTGCTGTGTGTTCCTTTCTTTTCTAGATTCCAATTATAATTTCAAAATTAATATTATTTTTTTTTAAATTTTCAAATTCCATTTGGCATCTTGTACCAACATTTCCTGCAGAGAAAGAGCTCAGACTATTGGATAGAAACCTTTCTTGTCACATTCCCTCACAGATGGTCCAATCTGCTCTGCATTTTATGCCTGACAGCTAGTTAATCTGGCAGTACAGGAACACACATTTAAAAATACAAGTTCTTGATCACCCTCAGGTAAGCACCTCAGCTA
Source organism: Penelope pileata (assembly GCA_013396635.1). Classification (NCBI taxonomy): domain Eukaryota; kingdom Metazoa; phylum Chordata; class Aves; order Galliformes; family Cracidae; genus Penelope; species Penelope pileata. Next base: position 3,354,076 of record WBMW01001092.1, read on the forward strand.
TGTTCTGTAACCTGAAATCGTAGGTATGCAACAGCACACAAATCACATTTAAAGAGAATGATCCTGCTACTATCACTTATATGTACTCCTGGAGAGTGCCATGTATATATATATATTCAAATACATGAGGTAAGTGTCTGACTTTTCAAGACAAGGTAGCTGGGAAGTTTGGCAGTGATAGTATGAATTAACTAAGATAGACATATACCATACTCTTATAATCACAATGGATACAGCAAATATATCAAACAGTGCTTTGTCTTATCAGTTCAAGTCAACAACCTTTTGTTGCCCTATGGGAACCACAGCCAGTACTGTGGGATACACAAAGCAGTGTCTCCCTGTAGACTCCTGCAAAATGCAGCCTTTTCTCCTTTTCCACACGCTAATCAGAGAGATACGTTTTAGAGAATGTTGGTCTACACAGAAATATAAATATGCAGATGCACCTGATCTAGTGTTAAGGTAATCACTGCAATCAGCTATCTATCTGCAGCAGCTGGGGCTGTGTAGCCCTGCCCTTGGCTGCAGATGGAGGGCCCTGCAAAATTAGCTGTCCTTGTTCAGCTGTGCTTTTGTGGACTAACCACACCACCTGGCTCCAGGGAGATGTTCCTTGAACAAGTCAGGTGTTTCATGAGAGGCAACCTGGCCACTGAGTGCGTGGGACCTTGGGGAAGTTGCATATTCTTCAGTCTCAGGGTAAGAGCACAGTGCAGAGTGAAAGGGCTGCAGTATTGGGCATTCAGAGTGCTCCTGTGTGTTCATGGCGTAGTCCACTGCAAGTACTAGTCTCAGGTAAGAGGATTTATGGATGGGAGGGAGACGTGCAGAGTTTGATTGTATTTGTTTAGTGCTGTGAAATTTCTGGTGTTGTTGCTCATTGTTTAGTCCAGGAAGGCAACTTGGATTGAGTCCTGAGTGCTTGGCAGTTCTATGTCAGAACCTGTGTTCAGAGTCACTGAAAAGACGACTAATGGACTTCTACATGATTTTTCATGGTGCCCCTCTAAAGATACAGTTTAGAATCTTGCCTCATAGCTTGCTATTGACTAAAAACATTTTTGGACAAAAGGAGCATTTCTGTGATGTTTGTGCAGTGCCTGGTATGATGGATCAGACCTCCTAGGAATCACCTATACTAGAGCAATGATCAACTGACTATTGTCTTGTATGAAAGAGGTTGGATAAGCTATTAGGATTTCATAATTCTTGTTAGTGCTGTAAACCAAGGACAGATCTTTGTTTCTTCTCTCTCTCTCTCTTTTTAATTTATATTTTGACTTCTGAGATACAATGAAGAATTCAGTCTCTGTCCTCATTGGAAATGCAAAGAAGGGTGTATTTTCAGATATAATGTATGTTTCAGAAGAGAGATCTCTTAAAATCTAGATGTAACTCAAAACAGTTGGCTTGTTGTAGTATGCTAACATAACGCTTTAAACCTACAGCAATGGCTTAAGGCAATTTACCAGAAAAAAAAGTTACAAAAAGTGACTGGGGAAAGAAAGCTCATTCACAGTGGGTCTGAATTTGATATTAATGGACTTTCATGTCCTTTAGAAAACAAGAAAGGAGAGTAGAAGTCGAAAGATTGAAAACTTCAGTAGTGCATTGAATAAATGCTTTACATTGCATCTTTGTTAGGTTAGACTCCCCACTTTAGTTAAATCATCCTAGTTCAATATACTATTTCTGAAATATCACTGAATTGCATATGAGTGTTTCATGTAATGAGCTTTGGGGAATTTCATCATGAAAAGTGCAGTAAGGATGCATAATGTGTTGTGGTTTTGTGTTACTGGTGTATTATGCGTGCATACTTCATTGCAATTACAGCAATTTCATTTTGATACAGAATGCCTATCATTGCTCAGTACCAAAAATATGATATCTGAAGCATACTTAAAACTCCGTTTGTAACTAAAATTTTGATTTTTTTCTGTATACAACTGCAGAATCTTTTTTTTAAATCTCCTTTTTTTTAAATCTCCTTTTTTTTTTTTTTTTAGAAAAATTGGTTGTTGTGTTTCTAACAGTCTTAAAAAATTGTATCCTCCGCTCTGTTTTTTCCAGATCAGTGAAATTACACAAGTTATTACACTTCAAATATATCAATTTTTGTAAATGCAAAAAACAGACAAACCAAAAAACCCCTGAATTCCACTTGTTCTGAAATGAGTCTCCAAATGACAGCGAATGCTACCTCTATTTTTGCCTGTCCATTCTGTGTAGTATTTATGAAGAGACTAGTTAACACGAAGACTCAGATGAGTCATTTACTCAAATTTTAAGGCTGAGTGTTGAGCAGAACTTTTTATGTTGCATTTTCCCACTGCTTTTTGCTGCAGAAATAAGAAATTCAAATCAAGAAATCAGGATGCCATTATGTTTTTATAGATAATAAATCAATGTAAATTTTGAGATGGGTGCAGAATTTCTCCATAATTCTTATTAGTGGAAAAAATAGAAGTCTGTGTAAAAGCTATTAGAATTGTCCCTAGGGATTCCAGTGAGATTATCATAATTTTTGTTATGAATTAATTTTAGAAAATTCCACAGTAGCAAGAATTCTGAACATTTAAAGAAATATTGCAACTTTATTCTTAAATATTCAGACTAGCATACCTCTAGGTCTGGCTTTCAAAGATTGAGTATTCCCAATTTTAATGGCGTTCCAATTCATTTCCTCTAGAAGTAACCAATTTCAATATAAGTGGGGCAACAAGTTTGGCCATAGGGTAATATTCAGATGAATCATTCCTTAAGGGTGTGTTAAAGTTTCTGTGTAAGCATATACCTTTGTATATAGATTTGTTTTCCACCTAGAATTAGACAGTTGGTCCTTCTCTAAGAACTGGGGTCAGTTCCAGATTCTTTGATTTAGCTATGGTTTCTTTATATCCTTTTTCATTTTCTAAAGGCTTTGTTTCATACATTGTAATACTTATTCCCTTTAAGAGGAACAAAATACATAAGGAAATTAAGTTCTTACTTGGAATTGCAGGATATACATGTGCCGTGTTTGAAATCTCAGTACAAAGGATGTTTAGGCTATATCGCTGGCAGATTGCTGCTGCTGTTGTCCTTAGAGAGATGTTAGTGCTGATTTGGAGAATACTGCATACAGCCAGCCTTCACAGGGAATTTGGACAGCATAAGGAAGGCATACAGTATTTGGTTGGCATTTCCTTACATTTACAAGTACGTGTGGCTCTATTTTGCTGATATACTGTCAGGGGAGCTATTACTGGAACTATCTGGATTACATGGAGATGGTTTCGTTTTATAAAACAAAACAGAAAGCAAAAGGAATTGCTTTTGACAGAACGTGATCCCAATAATTAGAAGAAAAATTTACCTGATGTTAAATGGAGCACTTACCAAAATGAATACAGCAGAATATGACAACAAGTAATTTAGATAATAACTTGAAAATAAGAATTTAGACAATGTTTCCTCATTCTTTCAGTGCATGTAATTAGCTAAGTCAAAGCTGCACAAGCAATTTTACATTGAGCACTTGCCTTCATAGTGATAGCAGCTAGGAGTGGATTACATGGCCCAGTTACTGTGGTTGTGATAACAGCTGACATTGTTTAATGTTGGCAGTCTCCTAATGTACCAAATAAGGAGAGTTTAAGCGTACAATGGCCATGTATATTACTACTTCTGAAAGAAGGTGTTTTGCTACAAGGCTGTTTGGTTTTGCTAGTGCCTGTGAAATAGGATTGCTGCCCTTCTGTTAAGAAAATAGTTTCTGGATTTTACCCAGGCAAAGTGGGTGCAAGGAAGGAAGCCCAGTGAAAAATCTGACTTCTAATGAGTTGAGCTTGTATCACAGGGAGTGAACCCAATGGGCAACTGGAGACTTGTGTTGAAATGGTACCTGCCAGATGCAGCAATACTTCAGTGCTCACTGGTTCTGGGCTGGTGGCACCTCTGGGACAGGCCCTGAGGATGCAGCTCATAGCACGGGTGATCCCTGACTGAGTGAGTCAGTCATATGGAGCTCCAGTTGCCTCATTTTCAAGCAGCAGCAAATGCCATTATGATCCTTTCCTGGAACAAAGAGACTCATGAGGAACGTAATTATCAGTCCCAGAAGGATGTGAATAAAATTTCTTAAAAATCTGGGCTGCCAAAAGAGGAGCGACTACAATATGTGTAATCCATAAATATATTAAAAGAGCTGCAGGGGTGAGTAGGATGCCTTCTGGGAAATAAGTTCCATTTTTCCATTTCTTTCAAGATTTGTTGTACTGTTTGAGTGACAGAAACTCAAATCCATAGAAACTGGAAAATTTCAAATGTGAGTATGTTCTTTTTCCCTGGGCAGGCGCTCTGGTCACCTGAAGAAATACTGATCCTCCTCCTTTGGTCATAGCAAATCAGATAGCCTTCTAAAAATTGCTCAAATAATATTTTTATTGCAGAAGTATTAGGGAATTTTTAAGGTGATCTTTCTTGATTGCTATGGTGCAACAATTCTAATGCTTATGTTGATAAGCATTACATCTTTTAACTTCAACTACTAAACCAAAAAAAGCACCGTTTGACTACAGTTCTTGGACTTTGTTCAGTCAACCTTTGAAGAAACAGAATGTGTTTGTTTCCTGTATATATCAGGATCAGACTTAAACACATGGGGCAATTTGCATGTTGAATTTGAAGTTGAGATTAGATAGACAAAGGACATTACAAGAAACTGTAGTAAAATTAGAAAAAGAATCAGTACAAAGCTAAAGTTTACTGCCAGTAGTGTTCTGGCAGATCAAACTTATGCTAATGGCATCTAGGGTTACTTTAATATTTGGCAGCCTCTCGTTCCCTCAGTACGTGTTTCAAGCATGCATATCGCTCACTCACTTTTATAATAAATAACTTGAAAAAGCCTTCTGTTTTGCATTGCCCTCCTGAGGTAGAAAGTCACAGAGATTTTAAGTCTCACATTGCATACTCCAGCTTCATTATGTTTGATTAAAAAATATCTTGGCCATATCTTCTCACATCAGTACTTCCTCAATAACCAGATTGCTTTAAGGAAGGATTTTTTTTTTCACCTGGATCTTAGTTATTTTCCTGGTCTTCTTTGTGTGATATGTACAGGAGGTTGGCTAAGCATTAATAACTACTACACAGCATGATGGAAAGCTTTGCAAAGGGACTTTGTCTTTGCAGATGGATTTGTGGAGTCTCTACAATCTTCCTGAAAAATGTACTGTGCAGCTTTTCATTCTGCATGCAGGAAGAGGTGTGTATATAGTCTAAACATAATCATGGGTCACAGTGTAAACGTTAGGCTCTGTGAACTCCATGACTAAGACCAGACCTATCAATTATGTCAGTGGGAGATTACTGCCAAGATCAAATGTAGATTATAGGCCTGGCTAAGTCTGCAGTCGTGCAGCTTTGCTGGTGCAGCAGTCTTGACGTGCTACCCTCGCAAAGAGCCTGTTACTAATGTGGATGCAGCATGTTCCAGTCCCAGACAAGATCGTTAGTTTAAAACAAATTAAAGCTTTTCAATGTGCACAGTACAATATAATTACTCCATTTTCTTCATTTTTGCTATAATAGAGCATGGGTTTTGTAACTGAAGGATTGCAAGGCATTGAATATAGGAGGATTGAAAGATGTTGTGTGGGATCTTTGATATGCAAAAAGTAGAAAATAGTGATCAAAAAAGGCTGAGACAAACCAAGCTTTCACTTGCTCTCATTAATTTTTGTCCCTATGTTGAGAGTAAAAGCACTGTGTGATCTTATCATGCAGCCTGAAAGCAGAGATTGTGCTGGAGAGCTAGAGAATTTTCTTGCTATGTCTGGAGTTTAGCAAGTACAGAGCAGGGCTGGGTTCCCACTCAGCTAAGTGTAAGCAACTCCTTTCTCCTTCACTAGGTAGCAGGGCTACAAAAACATAACCTTTAATGCCCAGAAGTCAGTTCAATACTTAGCAAAACTAAGAAGACAGGAGTTTTTCCAGAGAGCTGGTGAGATCCTGGCCCATTGCTGCAGTCCAGTGACACAGACAACCATGTACCTCTTCAGAGCAAGTGGCTGTACCACGTCTGTGCTGAGTAGTACCACTAATTTGTGCAAGATCTAAAACAGTCTGGGTGCAAATGTTCAGCAACAGCAACACTGGGGGGATTTGGGCTGCCCAGTTTCTTTGTAGCTCAGTAAACATATCTGCCATCTCCAAACTGCAGTGAAGCATAGCATAAACCTGCTGGGGAAGCGCAGTATTTAGAGAAGAGCAAATACATGTATGGATTTTAAAGTATTATGCTTTGGAATAAAAGTGCTGGTGTTCGCGCAGAGCTTGGATATGACTTTTCCTCAGCTGACAGTTGCTGTGTGGCTGGTACCAAGTTCTAAACTCCATGGGTTTTCTTTCCTAATATTGAAGCATTTACATCACAAATGTTCAATTCATTGGCTGTTGTCTGAAGTTACTGTTGTGCTTTTATATATTGCTAGGATCTATTATTCATGCTACTAAGATGTATTTGTGCCCTTTTGTTTTTCTTTCTTATGAAACCGTACTGAAAGTACAGGCTTCTTAACAAACGGGGAAATATTCTCCAAAATCTCAGTGTGTCATCACTGGAAAGAACAAAAAATCACACTGACTGCGCATCTTAGCAGTTGGAGAGACTGTTGGTCATTGTGGATGGTCTCCTAATTCCTACCAGACCAAAAAATGTGTTTAGAGAAATTTAAGTCATTTTAAAATCTTCTATGAGTAAAATGGGTTCATTTTGCAGCAGAATTTATTCACTATGAGTTGTTTGATTGGCTTTATTTGATTGTCAGGTACAGCATTAACAAATAACACCACATTTCCCACAGGCTCTGAATCATGTTAGAAATCTTTTGCTCTGTTAAACGATTGCAGTTTTCTTCTTTCAATATCTGTTTTAGTCAATCCTGCCAAGTATCCATCCATTGATAGCAGAATACAATGTTAAATATTTAAAGTTACAAAACATCTTTTGGATGGTGCCTTAGCAGCATTTGCCTCTCTCATCTCTCTCATCTTGGACTTTCATAAATTGATTATCATGGAAAGAACTTTAAAAGAAAATGCAGAAATCTATTAGCAAAAGGAAAATGTAAAAACAGCAGGTACATTGCTAACAATTTCAACACAATTACAGATTCTCATTTTGATTTTCAGTAGAATATAGACATCTAAATCACTTAGGAAAATTAGCAAATGCTGAAATATTTTGGTTCGAGGATGAGTCAACTGTTTTTTGACTTGAAAGACTGGACCTGGAAATCAAAAGTAACAGTAGATTCCTAGACCTCTCATATGAGCCAATTAGCATTTTCACAAATAGTCACTTGTGACAAGGAATCTTATGCTGATTTTAAGTCTTTGTTATAATTTCTCTGCAAAAGAAAGCTGCTCAGTAAACCAATTCATCTGTCCAGAATTCAGACCACCACATATTTCTCATTATATATTAAAAAAAAATGCTTACCCAACTTGGTGTTGCTTGTTCCACTTTGATATAAGCTGTTTTTGTAAGACGAAAATTGAAAAAAATTAGTGAAGACTCCCTCCTTAGAAACAGCAAATAGATATCACCAGCTAACATTTCTCAGTTTTCTGTCCTCTTCAACAGAAGGCACAACTGTCACACGTTTGAGTGGCTGCTTTTATGAAATTGACACATTCTTAGAAAATGTTTCTAAATAAGATCATTTGTATGCTACGTTTGTGTGCCAAAACGCACATCCACTATACAAGTAAGGCACATACATTTAGGCATCCAGGACAGGATCTCAGAATTGGCTTCTTTTTTTCTTTAAACTGTAAAAATGCAGGCCTCTATTTTGAGCAAAATGCTATTCTCTCTGTAAGACAACCACAACGTTTGCGTACCCAAACTCGTCAGAACTGGTTTTCTCAAATTACAGCAAACTATAAGAGGCAGGAGACAGAAAAGATGTAGGCCCAAATCCTGGCCATTTGTAAGTCAAAGGCTGATCTGTCATTCCCCTGAAAGAAACTGGTATTTTGCCTTTAACAGACGGCTACTTTGAAGCTGACTTTGTGGCAAATTACAGAAGTTGTGCATGAGAGAGATCAGATTTCCTGTTATGACCAAGGGTGCATTAGCTGGTGTGCAGACAAAAACATGCACAGTTATGTTCTACGTACTGGAGCTCATGTGACAAAACAGCTCCATGTAACAAGATAGGAATTCAGAAGGAAACAGAAGTTAAAATGAAGCCCTAACATGGCATTTGATTGATTGGATACAGAGGCAGATACAAAACCACTGCTCAAAGGAAGGCTTGTATGATCTACAGCAACAGTTGGAGGGTGCTTTGTTGCCTTAGCATCAGTTGTGACTGAGAACATTGTAAGTCTATTTTGTAGACTTTTATGAAGGAATACCTTGACAGGCATGATTTTGTGGAACCTAATCATCCCAGTCTTAAGATAGAAAGGTTCCACCACATTGATTTTCTTGCTTTCTTCACAGCTATGGCTAGCATGGGTGGTACTGGGGATGTAATACAGAGTATGTTGAAAAAGAAGAATGTGATTCTATGGTGTAGTGAGAATTGCACAGCAGGAGTAAAAGCATGCAATGGATAAAAATCTGTCTTTGAACCAGGGTACTGAGTGTGATAATTAAAAAATGGGATGATTCCTATGGGATCTGAGAGACCTCTTCTGTCTATCACTGTGTCTAACTATGGGATGGGGAAATCAATTTTAAAATAATCAGTTACTTATGAAACCAAAACCGAAGATAAAGAAATAGCAAAATAGTGTGAACATCCTAGGAGATTTATCTTTTTAAGATGATAGTGGAGTTAAGTGATCAGTGAAGTCCAATGCACACAAACTTAAATGAATACTCCTGTGTAGTATAAATACACACAGCGTGTATTAAGAGTATGTTCACAGTAAAAATGAACTAGAAGATTTTAAGAATTCCAGCTGCTTTCATCTTGGGGGGAAAAAAACCCACACTTGAACATGTGTCCTGGTGGATTAGAGGAATCAACCTTATTGAGAGGCTGAGGGGGAAAAAGGGCTTAGCTGAGAGTTACTGAAGAATGTTTCCTATTCTAGGGAAATACAAAAATGGCACTTGGCTAAACAAGGACTTTGCCCTTATTTGCTTTCCCAGGGGATTTTGCTTTTGGTTTGTATGAAGGAATTCATGGATATTTAAACACATTTCTGGAGACTTTGCTCCTGCACAAAATGTTCACTTCTCCAAATTGCTGGCCTGGCATATCACTTCTCTTACATTTTCCCTCCTGCACAGAACTCAGTCACTGCGTTTTTGTAGAGCAGAGCACACTGAAGTCTCAATCTCTGAAGCACTTTAGAGCTACAACTCTACCAGAGTGAACATTCACAGCAGGTGAGAAGGAAATAAAAAGTGAAGAGGGAGAAAAGACAGAAAAAAAGAGGTGGCTGAACAGGAGTGTTATACTTTCTTCCAGAGTTTGTTGGACAGATGCAGGCCACTCTAGTAAGTAGACACTGTTCTACTCTCCAGATATCATGAAATGGTACGAAACTCAAGTCTTCATTAAATTCGTATGCACAGATTTTACTCCCCCCCTGCACTGCCCTCATGTGGCCTTAGCTTCAGATTAGAAACAATGACAAAAAATGACAGGGTTTTGGAGTAGGGTGAAGCCAGCAGCACCAGATCTTTAACCCAGTTCGGATACTTAATTCAAGATATTTTAATCAATTCTAATCTTCTGGACTAAAATCTCACACTGAAGATTAGAATCTGTTGTCTGATCAGAACAGCAAGTCTGATCCTCAGCCCCTGTGCTCTGAGAGCAGACCATGCTGTCTCCTAAATACCAATTTCTTGCGCTGCTTTAGTCTGTGGATTGATGTCTGCTGGTTGTTCTTGTACAGCTTGTGTGAAATGAGTTGGTGGCTCCTATCCTGTGTACGAGAGATGGGCGTTTATTTCACTGAAATCAGTAACTCCAAGCAGATAACATGACTGGCACAATCAGACCTCTGTGAAGCAGTGAGTGGAGAGGTGAGAGCTCCATGGGTATTGGGTCTGCTCCACTTTCAGTCAGGACTCCTACATTATGGTGAAGTTAAAAATCCTCCTAACCATGGACTGTGCTGAATGTTTCAGTGACCTATAGAAGAGTTTTGGTCTCTAGCACTCACCTCCTTGCACAGCTCTAGACTTTCAAGAAGCATAAAGAAAATCCCGTGCTACTGGCAGGAGCCACCTTTTTAACATTGTCCGTCAGTCACTTAAGGGCCTTTTTGTGCCCACCCCTCAAGCTATGTCTGAACAAGGTCTGACTACAGCCACCTGGAGCTAGATGGCTGTGGTTGTGTGCAGTGTTGCAGGTCATTTCCACCTCTTTAAAAGACAGTTGCCTGACCCTCAAAGTCACCTTTCCATCCTGCTGCATGCTCTTCACCGAACTATGCCGGACTTCTGCCAAGATATGAAACACCCTTTGCAAGGGTCGAGGGCTCATATTACCTAGGTTATAAGCAAATGTAACTCTAATAAAGCCAGTGGCAATGCACTGGCTTACATTGAACTGTGCCCTATAAATATTTCTACATCAGGGATTTGCTGGGCAGTGTTTTATTTTAACTGATGCCTTAACTAACACTAAATGCAGCATGGAGAGGGCAATCAGCTAGAGTTCTGGGTTCTTTTCCTGGCTTGGCTGCGGTCACACTCTGTTTTGCTGTCACACTGGTTAAAATAGCAATACTGACACTCCCTTGTAAAGCGCTCACGTAGCTACAATACACTATATAGGAATTAGCTGTTATTACTGTAGACGTTGAGAGCCGAACTTTGAACTTTCCATGTGTTGATGGGTCACCGAATTACTACAAGTCTATCTAGAGAAATAATGTACGAAGCAGACAGTAGCAGAGTGAAGACTGCCAAAAACGCCTCACATCACAGACCTAATGAAGGCTGTTCTCCCACCATCAAAACATAACTGGGGGAAGAGATCTAGACAGCAACAGGTTAGAGAAGCCATTTCACACTGGTGGGAGTTCATCTGCATGGGATCTGAAGAAAAGCCTTGAAAGAAGCAATTGATAAAAAAAAAAAAAAAAAAGTGTTGTGAATCTGAAATAGGATGCGGCCAGTCAGGTCACATGACCTTGGATGCTTCCTTGAATCCTTTCGTGCTTGTCCATGAATGCCCTTTTCCCTCGGTTTGGGCTGTCTCTCAGTTTGGGAAAACACAAATAAGAGATCTACTTTCAGTCAACAAAAAAAGCAGAAAGAACAAATGGGATACCACAATCTGATCTTTAAAAGGCCATGGCAATTTAGAACAAAATGGCTAATGCCTCCATGAACAGCTTTACAGGAGATAAAGGCATGGTTATTTCATGTCAATGCACCCCATGTTCTGACTTCCAGATTCTAATTAAGGAAAGGCAAAAGGTGCTGATAGAATTTCCTTAGAATTTAGTAACAGAATGTGAAAAAAATCCCTTTTAGCTATGAATCATGATTTCTCAGCAGCACAGCCATTGTAGAATAAAATACTACCCAACATGCCCCAATTGTCAGTATGTAGGGCTTAATTAATCACTAAGGAAACGTTTTCACAGTCATAAAAATGAAGCTACAATTATTTGAAGGTGATCTGATAATGATTGCTTTATGGAAAGAAGGTTGGATTTTGACACTTCTCTCCTAGAAGACTTGTAACCTGGAAAGAATATGATTTGCAAATTGCAATGATATGTGCTTTCCAAATATACCAGAAAAAAAGACATCCGATATACATGGCTGTGAAAACAGACTTTGCAGCTCTTCATTTCTTTGTTCTCTCTAATTTTCTGCAAACTTCTTAATTCCTGTGTTCAGAGCAGTGCTTCCTATTGTTGGCCCCCGGTACCCTTTTCCATTGGTGCTCTCAGATGTTCTTTGTTGTCTCCTATGCTAAATTAAATCCATAGTTACCATAGGTGCTTCTAGCATACTTGATCACAGTGATTATCAGCCAATAAAAAAGTGGATTAGCAATGGTTAACAACAAAATGGATGCACAAATGTATAGAGAGAGCTGGCAGCAGAATATCTGCCCTGCTCCGTGAAAGAAGGTATATGGACTGATTCATGAGCTATTGCAGAGATAACGTGCAATGAATAAGTTATCATTGTAAAAGGTACAATTCATTCATCACTTGTGGAAATAATCTGGTGGCAGGATGATGAACAGACTGCCATACATTTTGATGTTACCTGGACTTTGTAGATATTTGTGGATTGTTTTTGCCTGATGTTGTGTCTTCTCAGGGGGTGTGTGTACTCCTTAGGGACAGCCATTGTACTCACTCCTCCCTCCCACAAGCCACCATCAATGAAAATGGTCAGTTCTAATGAAAGAACTCAACTACCACATATGTATTTTAGATGGCACCTTAGATACACCAGCAACTTAAATCTGTTGATCCACTGTGCGTATTAACATTGTGATAAAGCCCTTCTGCAGTGCATCTGGACACTGTGTTTTTGCTGTAAGAACTCTGACAACAAAACTTTTGACCACAACGAAGCTCTTTTTAACTCTTAACAATCTGATGTTCATTATGTAGTTGGACTGGATTGTGCCTAAATTTTGTTTGGGCCCAAATTAAAGATCAGAGCAGAAACGAGAATTTAAGAAAAGTGCAAAGGCAAATTAGTATTTTTATTTATAACAGAAGGCATTTAACTGTGTGCTCAGAAAGGAAAGAGACCAATTTTAAATTCAGCCTTCTGAGATGCAGCTTTCCATGTTATTTTAAACTTGGATCTGTATGGCAGCCCATCGCCTGCTTCTAAAGGAATGGTGGTAAATTCCTGCATCGCATTTGGGCTCTGCAAGGGAAAGCTTTTCTGGCTCCGTCTCGGTCCTACAGAAAATTAACAAAGTAAGAGACAAAGCCACTCTGAGCTGCTGACTTGCTACAATCCCTTTTACTGTCCCTGTTGTGGGCTGAGGTTTAGTGAACGCAAAAATGGAGTTTCACTAACCCACTCTGCACAAGCTACGTGTTGAGTTTACAGGACAGAAGAGGTCTCCAGACACTTTTATCTTTTGGACTATGGGCCAAATTTTGCCTCATTTTCCTGGTTAGGCTCAGAAATGGCTCAGTTGCAACAGCATAAATTGGATAAACTCTATTGGCCTCAGTGGGGTAACTGAATTTGGCCCATTGGTTTAGAACTGCCTTATTAAAACAGTCAGTCTCCTGGCTGCCAGTAATAGTTTATATTAAAAAAACCTCTCGCATATGTTGGGATGTGCTCTGGATGGTGTTGTAACAAGATGGAATATCAGATTTAATTTCGTTTTGTACTGCAATACTGACAACATATGTGTGGCAGTCCTGGAGAAAAAAGCCTCCTCATTATTCTCAGTGTGTTTTGCAGCACACCAGGGCATATGGGCAAGGAGACTCTCAGAACCATGACAGGGCTGGAAAAAATTGCCTGAAATGAGGTGTAAAGATGGATAAAGAATGTTTTCCTTATTTTAGTTTGAAGAAGAAAGTTTGGGTGGTTTTTTTTTGTTTTGTTTTGTTATGTTTTTTTTCCAAAATCCAGGAAGATAAATTAGAAAGATTTACGTTTAATGTGAACAGTTCCGTGCATCTCCAATTAACAGAAAGAAATAATCAAAATGAATGATGCATCTGCTTGGTCCTATTCTCATTGTGCATACATTTGAAGTGGAACCAATGCCATTTATGAATAATTTAATTAAAATAATGACAAGTATTATTTTTGTGGCAGACAAAACTGTAAACATCAATTTAATAAGGTTGATAATCATGAAATGCAATCTTAATTACTAGAAACTAGAATAATCAGCTGAACTGAGGCAGACTAGACAATTAATTTTTAGAAAGGAGTTTACAGCTGCTAGGGTGGAACTAACATACTGAGAGAGTTAGCAGTCATTGCTTTGAAGTGCACAATATTTTGGAATAAACCATAAAAGCAGCATAAGATCTCTTCATTCTGCAAGTCATTTAAATATTCTATAGCCCTTGAAATTTTCTCTTGATGTTCCATGTTTCTGTTGTCTGCTGGCCCCAGGGCTTAGTATTAATCTCTGCACCAGCTCTCCTTCATAGCCATGGCTGAACTGTCATCTGGTGAAAGCGCAGACTACAGATGTCTGGGTCATTGCTGGAGTTCATGTTGTATTATCCCTCTCCTACCTGGACCTATTATATAGACCTGCCTTAAAATAAGTTAAGTTTCTTACATCTTGCACCCTCCTGGAAGGGTGATGTAGATTTTGACTGGCCTGGCAGTTAAGAGCCTTCTGATTTCCAACTCCTTTTCACTGGAAACGTTTTACAGCTTCTTCTGTGCTTAAGTTTTTATTGCTCACCCTGAATGTATTCTAAGAAAACAAGTATGATCTCTGTACTATCTGGCCAAGCAAGGAAGCTCTTAGAGCCTCCTCTTGTAAGACGGACTCACCCTTCTCTTCACTATTATTTCTGTTTTGGTGCCAGCTTTCTTTAACACTGGTACCAAAGCTGTGCAAAGCTTCCTGTTCAGCTGTAAAGGAGAACCATTTTCAAACTAGGTCACGTTCAGCAATGGTGAATTTTAAGTCCAAGTTCAAAGTCAAAAGCATCAAAAAGCTGAGTTATCACCTTCAGGATAAAATACATGGAGCTTTTAAGCCATAAACACTGTGCTTGACAGCATCTTTGTTACTTGCAGCCAGCCAAAATTACACTGTCTGCTCTGCAAGAGGCACTGCATTTTTTTTCTCAGTATGTTCATTTCTCTTCTTTTCATTCTCCGCTGCTTCATTTCTGACTCATCATATGAACTCAGCAAGAGAAAAATGGGAACTGGTAGCTCAGGCTTCATGTTTTTCATTCAAAGTCACCACACAATCACAATCCAACTGTGCTGCCCTCACAGAGGGCCCAGCGTTTCCCAGTTCTAATGCACACTGAGTTGCAGCAGAATTACAAAATAAAAGTGATTGTTCAGAGCTAAAATTCTCGTCCCAAATTACAAGTGTGCTAGCCAAATTTAGATGACATTTACACATTCTGAATAAAGGGAGCAATTAAACTTTTATTTTTCTTCGATTTGCTACCGTGTTCTGACAGTATTTTGGGACTATTCAAGGATCATCACTATTAATTTAGATAAAATATTCATCAGTAGCACCGGTTTGTTTAAAAAAGAAAGCAATGTAAAGTAAGAATGAAATTAAGAAATTGTGTACTTTAACTAATAAAACCCAGACTCGAAAAATAATCTTTCTGAGGTGACATCTAGTGGCCAAGGAGGGCTATGGCTGAAACCCTGGGAGAACTCGGCAGGAGGGCAGGGCTGCACGGCCTTGAGCTAACCTGGCTTCACAGAGGGAAAATAGCTACAGGATATAAAAAAGATAAGCTGTTGTGGTTTTGTTGTTGTTGTTGTTTTTACTATTTTATTTTATTTGCAACGTCTGATTGCTTTGGCTGAGCTTTCCGAGAAGTGATGGATAAGCCCTGTACAATGAGCCTTAGCCTGGGCCAACCTCTCCCTGTAGGGATGTGCTGCTGTGCACAGTGTTTTAATGCCATGGTTCTCTTGGAAGAACCTTGTGTTCTCTCCATCATCACTTCAAAGTCATCAGTCAATAATTTCAGCTTTCCAAGAAGTTCACTGTGATTTGTTACACGAGCATTCACATAGCCAACGTTACTGCGGGTTGAGCATTATCAATTTGTACTTTCTGTCACCCTACAACTGAATGTGTAGAAGAGGTGTGGTTACACTTTTTTGTGGACATCTTTAGCATTTTGTGCACTTCCTCTGCCTTGGCTGTGCAGTCTCCCTTTCATCCTGCATTCTTTTGAATTGGATACATAAATGTCTACTGGAAAAAAGAAAAAGCTTTGGCCACAACATCTGCTCTTTGCATCTAAACCAGTCTTGGATGGAGGAGCTGCATTGGTACCGCTGTGTTTGCCCCTAGCACTGGTACTGATCTGTGAGTATCCTTCATAGGAAGCACCCCAGGTCAGTTGTTCTTTTGATATTTGACATTATTATTATTTACCAGTTCAAACTAATACAGTTGCAGCAATAAAAGTAAATGCTATGTAATTTTGAAGGGGTAACCTGAACGTGGCTTTTTAAGAACTCTAATGTTAGCTGGCACTTGTCTCTGAGGGCATAGATCATCCTTGGAACGTAGGACAAATCATGTTCTAACATGAGAAGTGGATCTTAGTGAGAAGTGGATCTTAGTGCAGTCAGTGAAATATTAAAATTGATTTCAGTGGGCAAGGATTTTTGAGTTCATATTCTAATTCCAAATTTAACGTTGCCCAGCTCTGTGAATCTAACTCCTTTCGGCTTGAGTTTGTCTGCAAACTAGGAACAAAATAGGGGAAAAAAGTATTTCAGCATGGCTTTCTGGCGGTTTTATTGGGTCTGTTCTTACAAAATACTTTGCCATTTTCAGATGAAGAATGCTACTAAAGAGATTAATGTTGTCATGCATTTTAAAATGGGTTTTCTAGTGACAGGTAATTGGGCTGATCATAAACATGAAATGGAAAAGCTTGTATGCTGCTCCAATTAAGGGGGAAAAATGAAGATAGGTATTGTTACAATGGTTTGTTTTCTTCTTTCGCAGAAGTGATGGATTTAGAGGGGAGATTTTTGATTTCACCGTTGTCCCATGTGCACAAATGGTGTTTGTTAGCCAACACATTTTAACTTGTAAAAGCTGACACCTGTGCTGTGTAGCCTTCTTTCTAAACCAGCGTAGCCAGGCATCTCTCTCCATAACTTCAATGAAATTGCCAGCATGCAGGAATGAAAGCGTGTAATACACTGTGTACCAGTACTGCTCAGCTACCCTGTGCTTCAGACAGTGACTATTGCCAAAGTCCAGTTTACATGGGTTCTGTGGTTATCCGTGTTAGGGGCATTGACCAGCAGGTTAGAGCAGTCAGGATCAAGTCAACTGTACACCTGGACTGACACAGCTATTCTGAAAGCCCTGTGGGATGATAGTGCTTGTTCTCCCATCAAATGTGCAGACCAGCATGAGGCTACCAGCAAGGGGAATGCTTCCCAATTCTGTATTCTGCTGAAATGCTTTCTCCTATGTTTATTAAAAATTTATATATAATTTGTTGTTAGCATATTTTTTTCTACTTTTGGTATTTTTTTTTTTTCCTGAACCAAAGTTTCCCTTTTTCATTTTGTATTTTTGTATTTTATTTTATGTTTTCTTGAAAAAAAAATTAATGCAAATCCAACTGGAAGGAATATAGGTGAGAGTAAAATTTGGGTGGTACGAAGTGTTGAAGTAGTACAAATTTCTGCAATATCTGAAAGGCCTGATGCTCCTTATAATTTCTATAGGGGAACCCATTAAATAAGCTTGTGCACCAAGGATTGGATCATGACTTTTGTTGGTTTACATGGTGCATCTCTTACTTTAATTATTGCTTCTGTAGTAAGTTTCAATGAGAATCAGTAAGATTTGATAGAAAGTAACTTGTAATGATAGAAAATAGAATTGCTTCTTTATATGAACAGAAAACTGATTTCCTGATAGGCAAATAAAAGCTGATGACACTTCAGAACTGGCTGATGGGGTTGTGTTTATACAGGATTAATCTATGTTGAACTATGTAATTAAATGCAGACTTTGACTCAGGTTGAAGAGTTTCGTGCAGCTGTGAATCTGTGGGGTTTATGAGAGAAGGTTGTAGGAATCAGGAAATTTAGCAAGGCAGGAAACATCCACTTCACAGAAATGAGAATCCAAGCTGCTTTGAGTTTTGTCTTCAAGGCTGAGTCCAAGACACATGTTGGTTTTCATCTCCCTCACTCTTCAACAGCTCCTCCTCCTTTTCTCCCTTCATCCAGTGTAGAATATAAACAGAAATAAAGGCTTCATGTTGGTCCTACACAAATGCATCCAATTCTTCAAGAAGTCTGGGTCAGGATTATGCTTCTTGGTTTGGCCCAGTGCTTGATATGTTGGGGTGCTGGCTGAGTCAGGCCCTTCTAACCTGTGCTCTGGAAATAGGGCAGGGAAATAGTTTATAAATGTTACCTACACAATACTCTGTAGTGGTAGCAGGGAATAACCTAATGCTGGAAAACACAGAAAAGTTCTTAGTTTACCATAAGTCTTTTAAATCTTTCTTTAAACCAGAAAACCAATGACTACAACTCCATACAGGCTGGTAAATTGTTGGATGGGGCAAATAAGGACATCTCACAATCCAGTCTTCACAATCCTTTATAAACTTAGGGAGAAGCATTTTATTGCATTCTGTCTTTAGATAAATATTCAGTTCTCAGACATAACAATACTGAGTATTTTGATGAAATTTGTAGACGTCATCTGGCACCCTCCTTGTATTCAGGGTTTTGCAAGCTTTTTCCATAACCAAAAGAAATCAGTGCTGGAGCCAGGTAGCTAGTTGGTTAAATCCTATTTATTTACCAAAAAAATGTAGGCAAAACACTGTGCTTCTCAACACTCAACTCTCAACACAGTGAGGAGATGTTTTATTTATGCTTTTTTCCAGACACCACTTTTGTTTTTGAGGCTTTCTCTGAGGAAGATGATTCTTTTGGTCTCTTTATTTTTCTGTTTTTTTTTTTTCCCCCTCCCTACTGTACGCTTCTGAATTGGCCCTGTTTTNCTTATTCATTATGGCAAGCATAGTGCTATTCAGCCATGTAGAAATTCTATGTCTATTCCTTTAAAAGACCTTATTTCTGCTGTCTTCTGTGGAAACATTTCCTAGGTGTTCTGTATTTTGTATGGAATTCTGGTTAGTGATACCTATTGATCAGTAGAAAGCATAACCTCCGCTATTTGTATAATTAATGCAAGGAATGGAAACTTTCTGTAAACAGAAGAATGTGGTTCTTTTTTTACTTCAGATTGAGTAAGACCGAGCAATACACTTTCCATCTATAGGCAAAACGGTAAGATAGAACACACTTCACAAGGCAGTAAGTATTATCCAGCGAGTTTCACGGCAGGGAAAAGGTTCGGGACACTAGCTGACCCAGCTGTGAACTATTCAGAAAGAATTTGTCCCACAAATTATTCAGGTTGTCCCATCAGTCATAGGTATCCTGAAAGAGATTTAATTTTAGGTATACAGATAAGTTATATGCATTTGAATTTATGTTAACTGGTACTGAGAGTCAATGTTCAAGCTATTTTCATAGTTTTTAGTGACATCAGCATGCTTACATGGAAGCTGAACCTGTGGAAGAGAACTGGGAGTTCTCAGGGATCTTCCCGACATCTCATTTTGGACCATGATGATGGTAATGGGCAGCACAAATTATCAGCTACGCTGCAGATGGGAGCTTTGGCTGCATCGCACGCAAGCTTTCTGCATAAGCAAACTTGAGGAATCCTGAGACTTTTGCATGGGGTGGCTGCTTGAGTTACTGGGCTTCCCAAAAGGCTTGCGTGGCCTGTGTCACTGTTACTATCAGTATCTGAGACGGCTGATTTAACAGCTAGATTGCTAGTGCTTCAGTCACTCCTCTTGTTGGCACTGTATAGGTTCCCAGATGCAGCAGCTGCTGCTTACCTACCCTTCCCAAACACCAAGTGCTGCATCACAGAGTGCCTATTAACAACTGCTGGGGGAGAGGGACAGGAGGTCCAGCAAATTAACCGTAATTTTAAAGTGCGCTCTCCTCTCTGCATGATGTCTGCCCTGTGATTCTTTCTCTTCTCTGAAATTAGAACAGCTGTATGTGTGAAAAGCCATCTCTAGAGGAACAAATTGATGGGCTCCAGAATTGCTTACTTTTCTAAAATCCTTTCTTAAAAGAGGTCATGTGCTTCTTGTTTAAAAATGAAAGAAATGAAAAATTCTTAATGGCTGAGCATTTCTTGTGAGGCAAATCCATACATAAAGCACTTCATTAATGATTACAGGGGGGTAATTGCTATTATGGTGATGCTAATTTTAGATTTAGAAGCAAAAAAGTAAGTCCATCTTGTCTGACTTTTCAGGGCTTTATAACCAGCAGAAGCTGAAGTGCCTTTCAGAGAAGTAATTTTGTTCCTTGTATTTTTGTCCTCCAAAGCACAGATTGGAGCCTGCTCTGTCAGGTGGAACAGGCCAGAGCCGCACTGCCAGCAACATTTGTGTCTGTAGCCCTTTTTCTAAATTTCACTTTGAACACTTCCTTGCCTCTTTTCGGCACCGATGGTACACCTGTTCTCTGAAATACAGGGCATGTATCTCCCGTTCTGGTGAGCAGCATTGCCTCTATTTCAGATTACCACTGAAGGGCAGCTCTGTGAGTTTTGCAGCTGTAACTCTGCCTTGCAAAATCTGACAAAATAACTGTGATGGTGCTCTTATCCAGTCTGGCACTAGGACTTTGTTTTATTTTTTTAAAGGAGTGCCTGATACTCAAGGTAATCTAGGTTCTATATAAGATACTTTTTGCTAATTAATAATAGACTAAGATTCAGTTATTAGGGTAAAATGGTTGCATATGTGTCTTAAAGCTTAGAGACAGCAGAATATATTTCAGTAAGCAGAATTTCAAATAATTAATTTGAATTAATTCAGAGGGCATTGACAGTCCTTTAGCCTCTCCTGGAAAGTTCTTTGCATCACCGTTCAGCTGACTGATGCTGTGTGGGAGGAAGGGTTTTATTTAGAAATACGCAGCTGAAGGCTTAGCTCCCTTGCTGTTAGGTGTGTGGGGTTTTATTGAACTGAACGGAGTGCCATGCAGGGAGCAAACTCTTAGACAACTGCGGCTCATGTAATTTCCCAATGCCTACAGAAACCCCTCCATCTTCTGTCTTCTATGTGCATTTCAGAACAAACATGGAGAGCAAACAAAATGTACCTTTGACTCGCCAATTACAGTCAGTACTTGTTTACAGTAGGGGAAGGCCTGCTCCAAGTCACCTCTGCAGAAGTAGCTCGCAGTCCTTCATGAACCTGCTGCTGGCTGCACTGACAATGCACAGGAGGCCATACTGTATCATTCTCTTACTCCATCTGTGTCATTCAAATGGAAAACATTTCCTTTGTAATGAGAATGAGTGTTTCAATGGTGTTGTTGATTTCAGTGGTCATTAAATCAGGAGCTCATTGTGCAATCAAACATGGAGGGAGGATGAGGAGATATGTGTTAGATACAATGGTCTTGGCTATAACACAAATAATGAATTCTATTTAAAAAGAAAATCTAGTTGGCAGTTATGTTATGCTGTTTTATGATGTGTTTCTGACTTGGAAGCAGAAGAGAGCTTGGCAAGGATATGTTTCATACTGAACCCTGGCAAGCATGTTCAAACACCAAAATTGCTGTTTTGTCTGCTTTGCTTTATTTCTGAATTCTGCAAACATCAGAAGATGCCCACTTGGGTGTGCAGAATTTATTCTGTTATAAGAATGTAGATCGTGTGGAGATGAAATCAGATTTAAAAACTTAGGTGTCACAGATACTTCACATACGTGTCAAATGCTTAGAACTTTCTCAGCATATATTCAGAAAAGTACCCAGTTTGCCTTGATCTTCCATTCATTTATCCCAGTTCTACATTGATGCAGCCTTAATGCCTTCGTTGGGCTTACCCCTGATTTACCATATTGCAAATGAAAACAGAATCAGGTCAATATGCTTTTGCAGACTTTCACTGATTTCAGGTAGGTCAGTGATTAAGCTAGAAAGCCAGAATCTCAGAATAATATTGAATGATCACTAACAAAGACGTTTCAACTTCTGGAAGACATTTTCCCCAACTTATTTGGCACTCTTGATGACTTCAGTATATCTGGGCTTTGATCTGCCAATACAAGCGATATATAAAAAGCTGGAAATGAGGTTTTATTAGAAATTTGAAATTGTATTTACTAAAGGCAGTATTCTTAATTTCCTTTGCAAATACAGAAAGAGCCTGGTGATAGTAAAAGTTTGCCACGCCGTTGTTTTCTAGATGGTCATAAGCACTTGATGTGTTGAAGGGATTTTGTCTCTTGGTTTTTTTTCTCTCTTAGAGCACCTGAAGCAAAAATGAGTGTGAACGATTCATAAGTCATATTTACATAAGCAGCTTTAAACACCTTCCCATTTTTCCCTGTGTGAACAACTGGCTCCAAGAATATAGCATAAAATTTTAAAAATATCAGTACTTTATTGCATATTACATTTACGTTTTCATGTTTTCATACGTATGGCATACCCTGAAGGAGAAGCTCCACATTCACATGATATGGGAGATTGAAAGAAATAATGGTTCTTTCAGAATCAGCGCAAAACTTCAGAAAAAAGTCCTTCATTAGAATGCTTATGATTTCACATGTTGCCTTGTTTGGAGGAGCTCAGCTGTAGGTTAGGTGGTTCATGGAATCTGAGCTCCAAACAGGCTGGAGTGTCCTTTTAAGAGGGATTTGGTGCATACCAGGTCTGAACCAGCCTGGCTGAGGAGAGCAGTAAGTTCATGGAGTCCACGTTTCTGCTTCACCATTCCAATTGCAAGAACGATTGCAGTGTATTTCATTCTGAGGGACAGTGAATAATTGTTTTCCATGTCAGAATTCTGTCCCTACCTTACTGTTGTAGGGATATTATGGTGAAGAATGTTCAGCCTTCAGTGTCTGGCACAGAACAATGAAAATGATGTGTGTATTTCAACAGCCTGTGTAGCAGCTGGCAAATGATGCGTAGGAAGGTTTGTTCTCTTGTCTGTGTACGTGCTAAATATTTACTGGTTCCCACCTTTTAAATATGAAATACTCAATAATGAAAGTTAAAATAGTAGGAGTTCTTAGGAATAATGTGCTTTTATGTAATGTGTGTCTCGTATTTCATTATGCAATGAGGATGCACCTAAAATACTGAGATAGGACTTTAAATTTAATCTTTGTTCCCACACTGTGTGAATACAAATGCATTTAGTGAAACCAAACAGTAAACCTATTTAGAAAAATGTTGGCTGGCCAGTTGTCTGTAATGAGCAAAGGAACTGAATAATACATTAGCAGTAACAAAAACCTTTCCAAATATTTGGACAAATGAACTGTAGCCCTTGGCGAGTATAAGAGTCTTGTAGACAGAAATTCTAATGATTATTTTCTACCACATGGACTAAATTGGAATGGGAGTTCCAAGAAAGTGTAGGAAGGTAAGTCACTGGATATTACTAGAAAGCAACAGGTGAATTCCTAGATAGAAAATATCAGGAATATTTCTAGAAGGTAGATGGGGAAGCCCTAGAAAGTAGCAGGGAAAATCCTAGAAGCCAGAGAATGAATTGCTAGAAAGCAGAAGATGAATTCTTACAAAGCAGTGGGAAAATCTGTGGGAAGCGTGGAATATAATCCTAAAAAGCAAAGGAAAAATTCTTAGCAAGTAACGTGAATATTTCTAGAAAGCAGTGGAAAATGTTCCTGGAAATTGTGGATTCCTGGAAAGCTTTTCTATAAAGCACTGGGAAAATTTCTGGAGAAGAGAATGTGATTTCCTTGAAAGTCGTGAGCAAATTGCTAGAATGTAGCAGGTGAATTCCTGGAAAGTGTCAGGAATATTGTTAAACACAGCACTGTAATTCTCAGAAAGCGCCAGGAGAAAACTAAGTGAGATCTTGAAAATTTCCAGAGTAAGGATTTCCCAGTAAGCTGCAAAAAAAGTCCTTGGAAGTGTCAGCAAATACCTGCATTGGTTAAAGATCCAGTCATTTTTGTACATCTCCAGAAAATATTATATCCCTTTAAGCACAGTATTTTACTTTGTTTGAAAACTTGCTACCTCCTTCTGGCCTAAGGCATTCTTCTTTGTAACTGTTGTATTGCAAATGCTCTCTCCTTCATCATGAGGAATTGTGTTTTCACAGTCAGCAGCTTATGATTTCAGATGAAGAAGCAGCAATTGGAACTAATAAACCTCAAGGAAAAAAACCGCTGTCACACAGATGTTGTTAATAAATGAAGAGAAAGGAGCCAGGGAAAAAGAACATAGGTTCTAAGCAGACTCAGTGAGATTGTTTTGCACGAGAAATTACTGGTTCTTAATGAATAACATGAATTTATTAAGAATATACCGTCCCTTTTTCAGTGGGTCCTGATACATCCTGATACTCTGTGCAAAATGCATGCCTGGTCTGATCTGAAATTATTTAAGAGGTAGCAAAATGGAAATCACATATAGACACATGAAGGGGAAGTTGAATCTTCCAAGCAGTGTCTGCCTAGACCTGACTATTTGTACCTATCTGTATGAAAAATCAGCACCTCCTTAGCCCTCCAGAGTTGTGTTGACTGAAATACGCTTCCCTCTGCTCCCGTGTGACAGTGTCCAGCCCTGCAGGATATGCAAATGTGAACATGTAACATATACATATTCCTTAGGGAACCTAATAACCAGATTTTCATGCCAACAACTGATGAAGGTACCGTAGGGCTTGACCTGGCTAAAGGCGTTTAAAATATTGGCCATGTTGAATACTTACAAGCCAACATGTGAATCTCTTGGGGCGTATTCCTTCTAGCTAGGAAGTTCCTCATTGTAAATGGTTTCCCTGCTTTAAGGCAACAGACTTTTAATTCAGCCTTTATTGCAAATGCATCTGGTTAACGTTAAATTGAAACACTCCAGGAAATCTGTACTTTTCACTGTATTTGTTACTTATGTAAATCTTTAGACAGCATTCACTGCTCTAAAATCAAGCTAATTAGAAACATAGAACACTGCTGGGACTGTGTTCATGCCTGTTTCTCTATGTCTGAGGTCAAGATATTTCAAATCTGATGCTGAACTGTTAATCTTTATTATTCCTTTAAGATGTTCTCCAGACTTCCAGCCTGTGTAACTTTCAGATGGTAGCTAAGGGCACAATCTTTTATGCTGAACCATTTTTCTGAGGCCAGTTTCTATTCAGCAAATCATTTTAAATAAACACTTAGTCAGGCAGACGTAAAGTTAAATCTATACCTTGCTGACTTGGAGCTTTGGCAAACTTTTGCAAGATTTGAGTAGATTCAGAAGTCAGAATCCACATCTAATGCTGCAGATACCATGCTGATTTACTTGTCTCTGGTCTGTTTGAAGGAATGACAATCCACCAGGCAGACCCACTGCCTCTCTGAGATGTTTCAGTGACGTTTTATACTGATGTGAGGCTTTGTCAGCTGCTCCCAGGTTTTCTAATAGGACACCTATCTTCTGCACAGCATAGTTTTCCCCACCGTAGATTTGCATAACTTTGACAAAGCATTTCTCTGTTTGGCTGAAACTCTTTCAGCACCATGCAGCCCAGCACCTTTACCCAGAAAAGAGCACAGAGGCATCAGTAAGTAACCGTGACTAGGGATAGCAAGAATTTAGGAACTATCACTTGGCTGTATTTTCTCCACCTATGATCGGCCTATCTGAGTGAACTAGCTAATTCTACATTGAAATACTTTTGCCAACCTAGTTATATATATTGGAAGCTTAACAGTTCACACATTACATGCCAGTGTAGTCAGCAAAAACTTTCGTGCTCTTGAACCAAAAAGTTAACCAACTCCTCGTGTGCTGAGACTGGTGAGTAGCATCATGTTTTGGTCGAGTGAAATTCAGACGGGAGAACAAGCCACTGGAAATGGATTGTTAGTGCTGAGCTGCCCACGTGTAATGTGCCATTCAGCCAGCACTGCTTGAGAGTCACAAGATTATCTGATACAATCGAAACTGAGGTCCAAAGTTAGCATTTGTATCACAAGATTTCTTTTAACTAGGCCATATGATAAGAGTGGTTTAACCCAGCTCATCAGTGCACAGTCATTCGCTGACTCCCAGTGGGATGCAGGAGAGAATGGAAAAAAACAACAAAGTAAAACTTGTGGGCTGAGATAAAAACTGTTTACTAAGACAGAAAAGGAAAATAATAATAGTAATGATATAATACATATTTACAAAACAAGTGATGCACAATGTCACTGCTTACCACCCACTGACTGATGCCCAGCCAGTCCCTGAGCAGCAGCTGCTCACCTGGCAAACTCCCCACAGTTTTTTCAAATGATGCCATATGTTATGGAATATCTCTTTGGCCAGTTTAGGTCAGCTGTTCTGGTTCTGTTCCCTTCCAGATCCTTGTGCCTCTCCCAGCTCCCCTCACTGTCAAGGCAGTACCAGAAGTTGAAATGTCCTTGGCTCTGTGCAGCCACTGTGTGCTCACTGCAGCAACAGCTAAAATATCGGTGTGTTATCAACATTGCTTTTCACCCAAAGCCAAAATGTAGCATCATATGAGCCCCTGTGAAGGGAAAAAAAAAAATCAACTCCATCCCAGCTGAAACCACGACATAGAGCAAGGAAGGAGGTTTGTTCTTTGATTGCAGTTTGCAGATGTTGGTTTTCAGGGAAGGAAGCTTTCATGGAAACAAACTGTGCTTTCAGAGAGGGCTTTTGCTCTGTGATACTGGTTGTGAAATGGGTGCGTGGCTGAGAGGTGCCACACAGTAGAGTGAGATAATTAGGGTTTAGCCTTCAGTTGCTTAATTAAGAATTAGAAATAGTAGCAACAAGTAACAGCATGTATTTACTTCATAAATACAAAAGTTGCCTCAGGATAGCCCAAATGCCAAGCTGGGGGAAAACAGTGGTGTCAGCAGGGTGTTGCACCTCAGCCAATTAACTTCAGGATTGACTGAGGCTAGTTAGTCCCTGCTGAAGCCTTTAATGTGTCTGTATGCCTTCTGGGGATCACACTGTTATCTTCTACCAGACATGCAAAAAGTGTGGTCTTTGGAGAACTGCATCTTCCCAAGATAACATATCCTGACCAGCTACTGTAGGGCACGGGTATATGCACTCAGTCGAAGTCTCTAGCACTCCTACTTTAGAGATGTTTTGCTTCAAATCATATAGTTGTCTCCCCTCCTTTTGGTCAATGGCCCATCTTGCTTTCTTTGCCTTTTGTAAGCATGGCTGGTCAGCTCTACAAGAGCTGAGAGGATGTCTCCTCTCCTTTATGTATTCATAAAACAATTGCCAAGTCTGATGAGGGTATCTACAATGCCTTGTGTTTCCTTGGATTCGTATGCTCTAAGAGCTTTCCAAAACATTTAACGGCTTTTGAGCTTCATTTCATCGTAAGTTAATCACAATTTCAGGGATCACCCTCTTTCTCCACTGCTCTTATGGATTTTATGAGGCACCTGAGTCTTCTTGTGACTCACCTACCACAATATGGGTGCCCCAAGATTGAAAAGGCACATCTTTTTT
Source organism: Penelope pileata (assembly GCA_013396635.1). Taxonomy (NCBI): domain Eukaryota; kingdom Metazoa; phylum Chordata; class Aves; order Galliformes; family Cracidae; genus Penelope; species Penelope pileata. Next base: position 3,381,344 of record WBMW01001092.1, read on the forward strand.
TCTGTTTTTTCTGAGACATGCTCTCAGATAAAAGGTATGCCTTCTTACAAATAATCAGCACCTGGACAATTTCATTGTTATTTAAAAGACTTGATCCCAGCTTTTGATGAATTTTTCATTTTACAGGCAGTAGTTGGTGGCCTAGATTTCAGACAAATTTGTGAATAGATTACAGGCAATTTTTTAAAAATCAAATTCCAACTGTGAAAGGAAATAGAAATTTCTATCACTTATCTCAAAACTGAGTTTGCTAGATTTTATGTGTATCTTTTGCTTTTGCGCTGATTAGAAGCTGAAATTTATAATGAAATAATCTTGAGAACATTGGCTATTTTTCCAGTTGTGGGAAGATGAATATGGTGTTTGAAAGTGTCTTGAAGGAGATCAAGTATGGTTTACATATATGTGAGGGAATAAGAAAACCATGTCAAAATTTTTTGCAACACGTTTCACTGAGAATAAATACACCATGTCATCAGATCTTTATGGATTAGTGTTTATAAAAAAAGTATAAATTACTTTGAGAAAGATTGCTATCTGCTGAGCATTAGCTGATAAGGAATGTTTATCTCTGTTTATAGTTTTCTATATCTGGATTGTTAACAGAAGTGCTGGCAACATCTTTAAATAATACACAATTCCAAATAATTTGGCTGCTGCACGTTATACTAATGGTCTGTTTACTGCTGACGGTGTCAGCTACTACAGTGAAATAAACAAGTTAGATATTGACTGTGTCATCTTAGTTGCTATGGTTATAAGTGGGAAACTACTGAAGCATGCAGTATATCATGTATGGACAAATGAAAACAATCTAGTATGAAACGAATGATTACTTATCTACGAAACATGTGAATCCCTCAGAAAACGAGGCTTTTTCCTGGTAAGTATTGAGATGGAACAAGGAGGTAGAACCTAATGCAGAACCCACTGAAAGTCACTGTCAGTGGGAATCAAGGCCCACGTGAATGCACTGCTTTACTTCCTGCAGTACGCACGGACCTGGTCAAACAGCCCTGACTGCAGTTCTAAACTGCAACTATCCAACAGGTTCCAAACTGTTGGGGAAATTTTTCAGGAATTAAGATTTCCAATGTATGTTTTGGATTTGGAGATATGCTCAGTTCATTAGGTATGACTCAAGATTTAGAGCATTTTGAAGTATGTTTTCAGTTTCTTTTGTGAACTTAAAACCATGGTAAGTTGGTTTCTATACATTTGCAGAGCTTAGAGAATTTTGGAGTATGTTTTCCTACTTTTACGTGTACTTCAAACCATGAATCAGTTTCCTTCTAATTGCTGTTCTTAAAGCTGAGATGGATTTGTGTGAACATGATCAGATTTGAGTTTTAAGTCTTTGAACATTATGGGGGAAAAAAACCAACAAAACACCAACTTCTGGAACACAAATATGCAGATTGTATTTTAATATAATTTTCAGCTATCCTGGGAACTCATTAATTTCTCATTATACCTTTGGTCTAAACATAAATTTTTAAGTAATTAAGCAATGAACTTACTATCTTGTTTCTCATAATTGCTTATGTATACATAATTCTGTATTGGTAAATGGTACTGTGCAAGCATTGCTCTGATTAAAAATCATTAGGTGATAAGAAAGAAATTACAATGGCAAGACATCTGCATCTGTGGTCCCACAAGATCAAGTTCTGTTTTGTAGTCTCTCTCGGCGACATATTAAGACTGTACATTTTATATAGCTTCCAATATTAGTCTATCCAGTTAGCATATCTCCACATACAGATATCTCCACATACAGTATAATCAGCTTTTCAGTAAGATTTCTTTGTCATAGTGTTTCCACTATGACCAGGGTTGGGAACATGCAGCTTAAGTTACCTCTTCATATTGCCTTGGTCTACAAAATTTTTCTTCTATTTGGTCTTTGCAAGTTATTGTCTCTTGTTTGGACAAGACATGAAATTCTTGATCTCATGGATTTACTTTTCAAAATATCTACGTATAAGCTACCTAGAAACTAGAAAATATTGATATAATTGCATATTTTAAAATTTTTATCTTCAATGCAGCGCTCAAATCTTCCTCTACTGTTTCAAAATTTCTTCAACATTGAGAAGATACAGAGATGGTGAAGGAAAAATATCAGGAAAAGTTAAAAATCTGTGGTTTTTCCCCTTGCTCCCAAAAGGCTGAAAAGACAAAAAGTCAAAGTTGTTGCACTTAAAATATACTATTTTTGAAAATTGAACAGGAAAGTATTTTGTTTTCATTTTGGAACTTTCTAATAAATCAGAAAATACTATTTTGGATGAAGATCCAGTTTTAATGCACATCTAGTAGATGCCAAAATTTTAGCCTAGGTGCCATTTAAGCAGTTATGCTTCCATATGCTTCATTCAAGCCAGTAGCCTGTTTTATGCCTGCTAAGCTTTGTTGCTGTTTTATATATAATTCTGATTGTGGGCACAAAAATGAACATCACCCAGGGTTCATAAGAAAATGTTTTTTTCCAGCTATGGCCTGCAGCTTTCTCCATCCTTGTTCGGAGAGCTCACTTTTGTAGTGTTCAGGACATTGAAGTCATTTTAGGGGGCTACTCAATCTTTCTTTGGCAAATTCATCCCTTAAATTTCTTTTTTTTACCTTCTAACACTGCAATAAGGGAAAAAAAATAGTTATCTCTTAGGAAAAAGATACGAACTAAGGAGTTAACTGCTAGATGAGATCACTGCTGACATGAGATATTCCAACCTGTTATTTCTATAAAAAGCAATTTCTTTGCTTTTGATATTTTATTAAGGTTCCCAGTAGACCACAACAACCAATTGGCTCAGTGATTAGCTCCCCAGATCACTCTGGAGCATGTAGCTGATGTTACTGTATGGGTCGCTGGAGCACATTCTGGCTCCTTCCCTGCAGCTCCAGTAGCTCGTGGTGCAGGGAAAGCACTCCGTTCCCTCGTAGCCTTTCACGTACAAACGTAGCTGTTAGTTCCTATTGTAAAAAAATCCTCCAGAACTGGTGACACTTTTTTTTTCTTTTATAAGTACAATAAATAACCTAAAAATAGAACTGTAGATGGAATGTGAGCTGCTTAGGATGGATTAATGTGTTTATTAAAAATCTCGGGATTTTGGATGCTCTTGTGAGATACACATGACCTTTCCATGATACTCCCCAGAGATACTTGTCATACTGTCGGAAAGCAGCACAAAGTACTTCTGTCTCATGCAGACAATATAATTAAGGGCATTTGGAGCCTGGTAATGGGATATGAAGATAGTCCTGTTCAAATTATCCTTTCGCATGTACCACGGTTGTCAAACATTGCAGATATTGGTGCAATTAGTGCAAGGAATTTTTCCCTCTGGTTATAAATAAGATTTGTTCTTTCACTGTTAAATATTAAGAATTGTTTTCTGCTTTTAGTAGACTTGTGCTAAGCTTTTCTCTGTGCAAAAAAGGACCAGAATTTGCCTTTGAAGCACTGTGCATGGATATGGTGATTGCAGTTTACTGGAAATGTATCTAGCTGTAAAAAGCAGCCACCACTCTCAGCATTCATTGGAAGTTGCATTGTTAACAGCCTCAGCAGAGAGGTTAGGGACTGCAGAAATGATGTGGGCTAATAGATCTTCCCCTACAATAAAAGCCTCTGAGTTCAGGGCTGTGGACTGTTGCTGGGCAGCACAGAGAAGCTGCATGTTGTGTCATCATCTCCAATACAATGGGAGTTTGTCATTGTGCTTGGCATCATGTAAGCATGTAACAAAGTCTGTGCTCAGACCTTAAGGTCTGATCATTGTCCTCTATCTGGGCACAGAGGATGCGATTGAGGCAGGTGGAGATGCCAGACTTAGATCGCGCTTCCTTGCTCTGTTTCATGCTTGCACTGCTGCTGACTACAGAAGCCATCTCTGTAAAAGCAGGGGGATCAATAGATCTTGCTCTTAATAATTAATTTTTAACAAGCTGTTTACATTTGAAAAATTTTCTAATTAAGACATTTAAGCAAACAGCTCAACGGAATTCAGGTATGATCTCTGTATTTCAAGGCTCAGGCAGCTAAAGAATATTTTTGAACTTACTGTGTTCTTGCCGTATTCACATGGTGTGTGTATTTTACATCAAGATAATGTATTTCTGTAGCACTTAGATCACTGTGTCACAGTCTTACGAAATGTATATAGTAAGTAATGGTGAGAAACAGAATCTTGTACAAATAAACTTTTTTAAAAAACAAGCTTTGCTTTAAACAAAATTACTGGTATTGGACTGATTATTAAAACTTACAAGAGCTGTGGCTTTTGATACAAAACTGATGGCAAGTATTCCAGGTGTTGTTGCAGCACTGATATTCTGAAAAAGAATGGGTTCTTTAAAGTGCTGCCTTCTGCCAGGAGCTGCTCTCAGCCAGGTGAATGCCTATGGCCGCAGCCTCAGCAGCTTAGGCTCACCTCTTCTGTGCGTTTATAACATGCTTGGTCAAAGACGCCTGGCAGAGCAATCCTGTGCCTGAAGTACCTCCTTATGCATCACAGCTGACATCAGCAGTGTTATATTTGCTAAAACAGACTTTTTTTCCTGAATCTGCTTTTAGCTGCCCCTTATTGCAGAACAACTGGACACCTTTAGTCAGCACCACATCCCTCCTAGGGAAGCTGCCCATCCTCTTCCTTTTCTAACAGTGCAGCTGAGGTACCACTATGCCATTATGCTAGGCTTTGCCCCTGATAAAGCTGTCCTACAGGAAAAAGGGCTGCTCTGGCAGTAAAAATCTTCCCCAGACCACTGACATAGTTGGAAGGCTTGTGTGGGATCAAGCCCTCTGGGCCCCCACTGACTGAGCAGCTGCAGTGCTTTGGAAGCCCTGTATGTAATAAGCTGCTCTTCTGCAGGTAGGCACCACATGCATGGAGTCAGGAGCTTCCATGTGTGTACCAAAGCTGAGGAGTCAGATGATCATGAAGGAAGCTGGGCTTATTATCAGACCAAAAAAACATACACACAAGAAAGGACTATATTTGTATTTATTACAAACAATACACAATTTTTTTTTTAAGAGTTGGAACAGAGCCAAAGACATTCAGGAGCACCAGGAAAAATGGCAACAGCAGCAAAAGTCTATAGCCAGAGGCTGAGATGTTACAAATCTATTAAGGAAAACCACATTTTTAAAGCAAAGCAGACTAAGCATTTTTAAGCATGGAGGTTTTTTTGGTCATAGGCTTATATCACAGGATTCTTTTACAACATTTCATTTCTGTAAACTGTACCCATTTTGTATTTGGGGATGAAGTTTCTACATCTGAATACATATATATATATTTCAGGATAGCTGTGCCTTAAAATTCTCTACATATTTGTTAGGGATATGTTTGTTTCTGGCTTTCTACTTTCCAGTGAAATCACCTGAAACCAGATGTACAGATAAGAACTCTGCTAACCTTAAACACCTTCGGCCCAGAATCTGGAAGACAAGCTGGCTCTAACTGATTTATGCACAATACCCTGTAGCAGAGACTGCAATCAGAGTGTAGCTAACTCCAGTTTCTCAGGGTTAATCTTTTATAACACAAATCCACCAATGCCTGAGTTAGGTCTCCTGTTCTAGGAATTACCTTGGGGGACATGCAAGTCCTATGTACTTTAAATGTCCCTTAGGGAGATAACCACTGTCCTGACAGGCTGCTGTAAGCCACACACCTGATCAAATGAAAAGAAAAGGAGTGTAATTGCCAGATGAGTTGCCGAAAGCCCCGTTAACTAGCAGCATGCATTTTAAATTTGTATGGAATAGTTTGCATTTTGAAAACATGGCTTGAAGTTGCTTCCCCCCTACTTCCCCCTCTTTTTTTTTTTTCCCCCTTCTTCCTGGACATGGAATATAGCGAGTAAGGTCTGGTTGTGTTCATGGGATACAAAAGACTGGAGGCATAGAGCTGAGACCAAAGCCATGGGGAGAGAGCAAGAAGCCCACTGCCAGTTGTGTTAGAAAACCAGATTAAAGACTTGGAGGAAGGAGAAAAGGATACAGATCTACCTGCAGGCACAGTAAATATTTTAGGTAGATTTTTGTCCTTTGTTTTAAAGCTGTAGTAAATGAGGCTTATACTGTGGCTTCTAGCATTTTGTCACCTTGTGACAGCAGATTGAAACGTCTGCGTTCACATCCTTACTTTGGTCAGCTAACATGTTTCCATTTCTGTTGTCTTGGATCAGAAACATCTGAAGTGCTAGTGTCGTTTTGCATGTACGCTTGTAAATGGCCTGTGACTTCGGAGCATTTTTCTGTGAGCAGTCCATAGGTGTGAAGGTTTGTGTCTGTTGCTTTCCTTCTCCAAGGCTTTTGGGAGCAGCCAACACGTTTGCTTTGTCCCCTGGGATTACAGGGCAATCTGGCACCTGGATTTGTGTCTCCTCCCTTACTTGGTTGATAGCTGTCCTTCAGTGCCAGTATTAAACAATGTGTTGTTTCTACAGCCTTTCTTCACGTTTGTAGAAACGTGTCATTTCTACAAAACATAAAGCCGCTAGAGATTTATACATGAGATGAAATTCTTGCTGCCAAACGAGATTTCTTCTTTAGATGTCAGAATGGTTTTGTAAAAAGTTTTCTGCAGTGCAAAGGCATTAGTTGTCAATAGTTTGAACATCTGAAACAGCAGCACCCAAAATGCTGTCACCTGCCTGATGGAAATGAAGATGTAACAATTCTGCTTTTGGTACTGTGTAGCTCTAGTAGAGAAGTCCTTACTGCCTCTGGCAAAGGGCTGGAACAGAGCTCATAGAGCTGCAAATCAATTCAAGGAAGTTACTCTCGTGCTTTCCCTCTCCCCCACTGAGATTTGTGGATGGTTTTGTTTGTTTGTTTTAATCTTTCATTAATATGAAAATGTTCAAATACTTCTTTCTCTTTTACTATGGAAAACAACATCATTACAGTTTAGTCCTGTTATTCTCAAATACCATATTTTTTAAAGTCCATTTGAAAGGTATTGATGAAACACCCAACTTCTTAATTTAGCAATGTTTGCTGCCAACCGTGTGCTGCTTCTTTGGCTTTGTTTTTGTGATGCCCTGGTCATGCTATGGGAATTATTGGATCTGTTCTTCTATTTCCACGCTGTCTTCTCAAGTCTTACCATATTCTTTACTTTGTTGCCTTTTCATTCAAAGCTCTGATAATAACTGGAAAGCAGGCAAGGTTTCCTGAGAAGAGTTAAGTAGTGAAACAACTCTGTTATTTGAGGGTGTGGAAAGCATCCTTCACCTGTTAGACTCCTATGTGCCTAATGCGGAGGAAATGATAGTGTGAATGAAATCAAACCAGTCCTTTTGGTAATACTGAGAATGTTTGATTTTATGTTAAGATAGATGTGTTTTCTGATAGGTGAACAAAGCCTTCTGATGGCATTGCTCCACACTGCTGTCTCTTTACTTCAGTGTTCCCCAGGAAAATGTACAGTGTTTCCTGAAGCACTTATTGGCCTCTTGACTGACCTGTGCCCCAAAGCGCTTGCTTTGTTCTACCAGCTTCTGAAGCTTTCCCTCTCCTTGATCATTCCTTGATTTGTTGATGTAGCGTTGAGTTGAATCCTCACTCTTGATTTCTGGATGGTTTGGAACATGAAAGAAGGCTTGATTTCTAATTATTTAAAGCAGGGTGCTCGGCCCCTAAGCAGATCAGAGGGAGACAGCGCTGGGCTGGCCTCCCCTGTCATGGGAAGGAGCTGGCTGGGTCATTGGGCTAGAAAGCTTGATCATTGCTGATTGAAGCTGCTGTAATATCCGTATTTCCCCTCTTAGTAACATCTTTAGGAGGAAGGTGAGGTCAGAAAAGAGAGAAAAATGACCTAAAGTGTTTAATGCCTAACTTCATACCATATAGAGAAACACCAATGGCTAAAAATAGTCACGTCCTGCTTCTCCTCTGCTATTACGCAATAAAGTGCGCAAATAAGTAGAAATACACTCATGGCACAGTAAGTACAAATGTTTTTATGACAAGTTTTAAGTGCAAAATAGAAGGTATTTTTAAAAAATTGAAACTTATAACAGATATGCACAGAATATTTACTTCCTGGCTGATCTTGCTCTATTTTTAACAGAAGTTCCAAAAAACGAAGGCTTTAAAAATTGTATGTTGAAGCAAGAGATCTGTTATGCAATAACAATAGCACTAAACAGAAAAAGAGCAGCTGTTACTGGAAGTTACACTTAATTGTTGTATTTTCCAGCACAAGGTTGTTTGGTGGGAACAGTGGGGGGAAAAATGCAAGCAACTGCCAAAAAGCAAGCGTGCGAGGTGAAACTGGAATTTGCTCTCATGAGAACTTTCTAAGATTCATAAGTAACTGAAAAAAGCATGCTGTATTTAAATCTCTGGAGATGTACTGTATAGAGAACAGTGCTGTTGGCTGGAAAAACAGAGGGGAACAGAAAAAATCAGACTGTTGGGAAGGTAAGACCATCAGGATGAGTGGAAGTTAAAATGTCTGCTGCCATTTCAAATTGGTTTCTGTCTTTTGTGGCTTCCTGAGAAAATGTGAAGCTCCTTAATCACTCTCTCTTCTCACCCCCACAGAACAAGCTTTTATTTATTTTTATCTTTATTTTTTAATTGAAAGAAGCAAAGCATGTCCCTGTTAGAGATCTGTTAACAGAGTAGAAAAAATAAATAAATTAGCTTGGGGCATTTTGTAAGCTCTGAAGGAGAAATTTTGATGTGATTTATGCATGCTTTAAAAGCAATCTCTTAAGTGGGACTGAAGTGAAGTTTCCCACCTAGGCTCTGGCTGTCATTAGACTGCTGGGAAAGCTATGGCAGAAGGCATCCCCAGGCAGGCTGCAGGCAGGAACAGGAGAAGGTCCAGAGGCGAGGGGCCTGGCCCTCTTGTCGTTGCAGGGGTGCCTCCTGGCTCAGAAGTGGTCACTGCTCACTTGTGAGCATTTCTGTGCTTTGGCACTGCTTCTGTCCCACAAAATCTGGCACAGAGGGTCTGCGCTCTGGGAATGCAGCTTGTTAGTCAATGTGTTCTTGCAGCACAGGCTGTAAAACATTGTAGGTCATAACAGGCAGCTATTTATTTCTTAATGTGTCCTTAGGTGCCAGAGGGGAGGGTGGTTTTATTTTTGTTGTTGTTTTCTTTTTAATAAAAATAGTACCGAAATACATTTTTTAGGGATTGACTGTATTTATTTTGAACCACAACACATTCATCCAAATCCACAGTCAAAACTAGAAGTACAGTTTCCACAATACTCTGAGCTTGATTCTCCAAACACCTATATTGCCCCCCATTGTGAATAATCCCACTGGCTCCTATGAAAAAACGTGCAGTAGCCAACCTTTAACTCAGCACTATTTGCAGGATCACTGTCCCAATTACTTCAGTTCTAAGTCTAGCTCTAGAGAACAAACATGTTGCCCAAAAAAGAACAAACACAAACTGAAAATTGAGCAATGCTCTGAAAATGATTTTTTTCAACATTAATATGATTGAGTCTGATTACTGTTAATTCATTAACCAGGATATATTACAGTTGGAAAATCTGTTTCTTGTTGCCAGCTGTTATATTCATTCAGTACAAGTGCGACCACTGAATATCAGTTGATATTAGAAAATTGCATCATTTGTGCAAATTAATACTTTTTGTTTTGCACAAAACTGATATCAGCATCTGCAGAAGCTTAAGAGTATGAAATGATAATTATTGTTCCCATTTCATTATGAAGATACTGGTCATGGCTCTGTAGCTAAGACTCGGCTGAGTTTTGTCCCTCAAGTAGGAATTCATTTGTATCGTTAAAAACAAAAACTGTCACATCTGAGGTAGGTATGTATCACCTTCTTCCTGAATAAAATTCTGGCTTGTGTGAAAACAGTATGAGTTGCAGTACTGGTACCAAGAGAATTTTTGAACATATTCAACAATAAAGTTTAAAAATTAGTTCTTTAATCAAACAGAGAATTGACAACACCTTGTTGAGAGCCTATTTTGGACATTGCTGTGCTGTCATACCAGCGTGTCACCACTTGTGACTTGCATGTTGATAATTTTAGAAAAGTGGATGTAATTTATATAGTAATTCATAGCATAGGAATGGTATAAGTAGGATAAACAGGATTTCATGCTGATTCACTTGCAGAACCTCTTCTGATCAGAAGGATTTTGAGAAAGTGTATGAGAACTTCACGTACCTTGGCCAACAGACCTGCAGCAAGTTTGGGCTGGACTCAGTACGTCGTATAAATAAACTGTCCCTTTCTCGTTCCTCACCTGTATTCTGCCTTTCCCTGCGCTTTCCACGGTGTTAAAGAAGCAATTCTGTAAGGCATATAAAGCCTACTGTCTAGGCAAAATTCTAGCAGAGTAAATGATAGAACCTGCCCCTACCATTTTGGATAAAAAAACAGCATAGATGGTTTGTTTTGGTTAATTGTCTATTTGTCTATTTTTATTTTCATGCACAGATACTTCATGTTAGGTGTTGGCATTAGTGGAAGAGTAAGTGCCTTTCAGAGCTGAGGGCAGCCCTCAGGCTGTTGCTACCTCTGCGCACTCTGCTCAGACACAGATGGCTAGCAGTCACCTAGACTGCTGCCGTCAGATACCACCAAGGAGCGAGAGAGTGCCCACTGCAAGGAGGAGGAAAAGGTGGTTCAGCCTGCGATGGAACAGGTCTGAATCACTTTTCTACACCATCTGGTTTTATGCAGTGCAATGTATACGAGACAGATGAACTTGCTTGTCTGTACTATCAATATAAGGTCTATAGTTAGGATTAATTGCCACACTGCACTCTTGATTCTTCTGTACTATGCCTCATCTCAGATAAAGGACTGATTCTGTGAACCTTCCCCTTTTGTTATCATGGCTTTCCAAATAATCATACTCACTTTTTGGCTGCAATGTATAGCTATATCCATTTTTAACTCATGGCAGAGAAAGAGAGAATCAAATTAGCATTTTGCACAGGGTTGGTATGGTCTCTGGGTGACTTGAGTTCATTTACAGTTCTGCAAAGTTTCTTCCACAATCATAATTGGAATTGGAATTATACTTCCTTGAGTATACAGTATCATCTGACTTAGAGCTGTGGCAAGCAAAGCTTTGCCTGACCTGCTAATTCAATTCTTCAGCTGCCATGAATTTAGTGTGGCATACCAGGGAGCATAAAGACATACAGTGACACAGGCCTGACCTGTCCAAATGCTGAGGCTGACTCTGACCGCAGTATTTTTCCACTTCTGTGGATACCTCACTGAAGTGCACAGGCTGTTACTGACAGCATGAAAGGTTCCTTCCTTCAGGAGTGGGATGGGAAAATAGTGTGGAATTCTCAGGAGCAGAACTGTAGGAATCCAAAGGGAATAAGGCCCTGAAGTGAGTGTATGGAACAGGTACTCTGAAGTTTTGCCTTGAAAATAGCTCAGGAGCATCAATGAATTGGATGTCTATTTATTTATGACCACCACCAACCACATAAAGATATATATAGGTATGTATGCATATTATAAATGAGCTTCGAATTTAACTGATACTTTAAATTGACAATGACTAAGAAGAAATAATTTCATTTTTCAAAGTTTAAACTTGGCCATAGTCCTAGACCATAGCATCAGCTAAGCATTTAGGAAGCAGTGTGTCCAACCACTTCTGTTCAGCCACATAGAACTCGTGCTTCAAAACTCTGATGTGAAGCTGACCTTCCATGGGGAATTCAGATCTAGGAGTTAGGTCTGAGACCAGTTTCTAATTTTAATTACTGCTGCCAAAATAAAAATTACTCCCACTAAGCAGATGAAATCCCCCCACGTAGATCAGCAGCAGAAGGCCTCTTTAAAGCTTATACAGACACAGGTTTCATGCTAACCTCTGCATAGTATAAGCCTCTGTTGCTGGCCCAGCTCCACAGGAATGAAATTTATCCAGAAAGCACAGCAGGAGAGGATCAGATTAATATTCTAGGTTAAGTTTTTAATATTGAGTAACATAAAGGTCAAGTAAATAGTTTAAAAATAACTGGATGTTATTGCTCTGGAGAACCTGTGCAGAAGTACAGTACAGCTTTGTCTGTTTGGTGTTGTTCTTTACAACAGTTTTTTAGCTCTTGTTTTCAAAATCTGAATTACAAAGCCTCTTTGCTGATGAGCTGATTCCTCGTTGTTCAACCAGTGGCTGCATAAAAGTTTAGTAAGTTGCTTAAAACTACTTCACTTGACATTGAGGTAATTCAGATATTTTTTTCTTTTCAGACAAGCCATTCTTGAATAATGGCTGGCTATAAGAAGTAAGATGTGCTCGTAGACATTAATTCAGCACTGAACCAGTTAACTACTTTTGCAAGCAGTTTCGTAACAATCTCATCTATTTTCAGTTAATTAGGCAGCATGATTAAGATCATCTGTATTGAATTAACAGGTCAGTGTACCATCTCACTACAATTTGATGTAGGAGATAATCTGAAAACTCTATGAAAAGAACATGTCATGCCTCCACCCAGTATTTTAATTCCCAGATTTGAATGTGGTCAGCTCTATGTTTCATGGAAAGAGGTCAGGTTTGAACTTGCTCTCTGTATAGATTTTTTTTTTTTTTTTTGCTTTGAAATGTGAATCTCTAATCAAGGCATATGGGTTTTACAAAATGGTCTTAAGAATCGTTTGCATTAAAAACTATACAACAAAACAGGAAAGAAAATTCTTCATTTCTTACTACATGTTTGTCAGTTCATATTTATCATATACATCATTTTCTTCTCCTGGCTGAGTATCTGAGTGATGAATTTCAATAAAAATTATATAGATCAGAGCTCCAAGCACTCCTCCCAGCATAGGTGCAACTATAGGGACCCACCACCAATTATTTCCAGCCCTGTAAGAAATAAACAAGAATTATTGTTACTTGCTGCTCTAGCTAATGCCCTACCTTTTATTTGGCAGTGAAGAAATACAGTGGCATGGCACTCGCTATGCTGTAGACCTTTCTATTTTGTCTCACATGGCTTTAAATGGATGACAGCCCTGCCTGTCCTGCTCGTACTGTTATTGAAGTACTAAGTAATAACCACCAGGCATGTTGGCCTAAGTACTGTATTTGCTTCTTAGAAAATAAGGCCTCTTTACTGCCTACCTGCTTTGGGGGCAGGGGATAATTTCTCGCTTGCAGAAAATGGGCTTCGTTGACTTGCAGTGAAATGAATTGGGGCTTATTTATTGCACAACGTTCTTGAATGATGCTATTGCCAGATGCTCGTGAATAGTTTTTCAGGAGTGATTAATGCAAATGTATATTGCAGAAATGGGCTATCTCATCTGCATGGAGATCTGCAGGTTCAGATCTGTAATAGTATATAGTGTGTTTCTCTTGACAAGTATAGTAGATTACACTTGATTTGAATGTATTCACCCTGAGGAATGTAATAAAACACACAGACTGTAAAGTGTATTATACTTGACTAGAATGGTCAAGATTTAAATTTCGTGATGCAGTGTCTTCTCGTTGTTTAAAATGCGGGGTCTTTCAGTAAGAGGTAAACAAGCATTCTCAAGTTTTAAACACCTAAAAATGAATCTATCTTAAAGTTGCTGTGTTCAGTTGAAAAGTCCAGCAGAACATCAGTGGTTCCAATTAAATGCTTACATTCACTTTGCACAATTAATGAGATTTAATTTTAGATGTGTAGGTTTAGGAACACTTTTTAAGGAAGAAATCCACTGTTAGAAGGTATAATAACTTCTTTCATCCCAAGTCTCCTGCTCTCCCTCTCCTACAGGTTCACATTCAGACAGTAGCTTGCTGAGTACTGGCTTTGGGGCACAGACTTTCTGAACCGTACTAGTGCGTGAGGGTGTTTTGATTCAATACCGTGCTGTGTTATTTCAATATGTGAGCCTTCAGTGAAAACCCAGCCACTTCAATTTCATGCATATTGAAAAAAGAGAAGTAACTTTTTTTCCCCTCCAAGAAAAACAAAGGGACAGGTTCATCTGTGAGTGGAACTCTACAGGAAGCTGCCAGGGGAATCTTTAAGCTGTATGGATAATTATTCTGCTCCCAGCTGTACAGATTTATGCAGAAGTGAACTTGTGTTTAAGTTGCAATACAAGAACAGAACAGTGCTATTCTCACAGTGCCCTGTCGCTGATACTGCTATTCCTTGCTCAAAAATGCCATGTGTGTGCATGTGTGCTTTGCCTTCGGAATTATTTAAATTTTGCCCTGAGGATATAAAGTAACTCGTGATTGTTCTGCTGGGCTTACAGATCAGTTTGTTGTTCAGTCATGAATGTTTGTTGAGCCTCTGGATTTCTGGAACAAACTCGGACTGAGGTCTTACTGAATGAATCAGCACATCAGGTCCCTGCATGCATTCCTGTGCGTGCACCTGTGTGTGGGGGGGCGTGTAACGGAGGTGTTTGCTGGCAGGTGTCTCCCTGGGCTCGTCCCTCGGCCTGACATGCCCTTCTGGCTGTGCCTGACCTCCTGCTGCCTTGGGCTCGCAGCAGCTGCTGCCAGCTGTGCTCCAGGGCCTCTGCTGGGACGGTGCATGCAGAGCCTTTACAGGGGCTGATGCCATGGCTGAAACAAGACCAGGGCATGGCAGAGTTATGAGCTTCCGTGACCTTCTGTCCTCCTTCACTGAAGCTGGAGCAAGAACTCTGTGACAAGCACAGACAGCTTCACTGCAGTACACTGAGCTTCCTTGTAACCCAGCTCACAGCCTGGCTGCCAAGTTAGCAGAACATCCAGCTCCAGCTTTGTCACCAGGTGTTTTTTTTGTTTTGTTTTGTTTTTTTTTTTTACTGGCACTGCCCCTGAGGCCCTTGATTCTGCTCACGGTACCCTGCCAGCACCCTCCGGGCACCCGCGGCGCTGCCCTCAGCGCCCAGGCGGCGCGGCCTGGCCCCGTCACAGTTCTGGGATGGGCGGCGGCGGCAGCGCCCCGCCGGGCGGGAGCAGCGGCTGAGGCGGCCGCGAGGTGTCAGCGTTCCCGCGCCTCAGCCGCCACCGTGTGCCCGCTGCCGGGGGAACCGGCGCAGGGCCCGTGCTGCGAGCTGCTTTTCCTCACTTTCTCACTGCGATTTACATGCTCTGTTACTGTTGTCAAAATCCGGAGTCGGGTACTGGTACCCAGAGCTCCAGCCATTCTCACACCACGGTCGTATCTGTGCTAGCCAAAAGTGAGGGGTTTTTGAGCATACTAAAACGTTAAGTGTATGCTTAAGAAAGTCTCCTGGTTATCTCCGTGGTTGTAAGGCAAACCATTAGAAACATGGAGGCAGCTGTCTCCAGTGCCGGGAGCAGCTGCTGTGTGACACCTCCCAAGGCCAGGGGCCATTTGCAGAGCAGTGATGCTGACAGAGCTCTCCAGGAGCTCTGTGCAGATCCTCACAGCTTTCCATGCAGTCCCTCAGAACGTCTCGTTCAGAGCCTCTCACAAAACACGCTGGTCCCGCTGGCTAGGGAAGCCACGGCACAGCCGGTGTCCCTGGGTGCAGCTCTCAGGGAAACTGCTCCTTTAGGTGCCTTTGTGCTAAATGTGACAGCAGCATTTAGAAACACCATGCTCAACTGCCACCCAAACCTCTGGACAATGCCATGGTCCAGTGGAAGAAGTGAGAGTGTCATCCTTCGGCATCTGGCCTAGCCCAAAGTGACACTTCCCTGGCGGTCCCTCACTGCTGTGTATGCAGCACTTGAACATGTGCTAACCTGGAGAGAGTGACTCAGTCACCTTGTGAGATGCTTCCAGTCTCCAGTGAGTGTTAATGTCCCTTCAGTATTTCCTATCGCTCAGTTTGTGCAATACTTCCCTCATGTCACAGAGCAGGCTTCACGCCAGGTCTCAGTTCCTGCCTTTTGCTGGAGAAGAACCCGTCTCCAGGCTGTGAATTCCAGTCAAGCTGAGACACCCAGGATTTAGCTATCAGCCGTTGTTGTATCACTTAAATCTCTTGTACACATGTGGTGCCAGCAGAGCCCCAGGTGAGTCAGGATCCCAGCTACAAGTGCAGACTTCTTCCGTGGCCTATAGCTGATTTGAAGCTCCCAGGTCCCTAACAAAGCTCAGCTTCTTCCAAAGTCCTACCTGGATTTATGTTGTAAATGGATCTCAAAGTATTCCTTCATATCACCCCCATGATATAACCCCTTGGTTATAGCAGTAGCATTATAAATGAAGAATGGAGGAAGTCTTCTTCCTCAGTTTGTACTTCCCAGAGGCTGCTGTAAGTTTGTTCTGGCAGTGAACGGCGATCTCATATCTCACTTTTTATGTTCCCATGTTTAAACTTCTTAGCATGGTCTTTACAGTGGGGATATATTTCCTCTCTGTGTATAAATTCTGAAATAAATTAGGGAAGGGTACACATTTGTACAGATGTGGAGTTTTCTTGTAATTTCGTAAGTATCATTGACTGTTATGTTGTGTGATTATCTTGTAGGTCCTTTCCAACCTCGTGTTTCTATGATTCTATATTACTTCTGGAAAGGAGGGGGAAGTTCACAGGTACTCTGTGACTAGATCACAGTACAATCATGCTTCCAAACTTCTTCTGCAATGTAATAGCAAACTTCATTAATATATTACAGATTCTATCGCACAATACTTATAATTAACACTGTAGTAAACAACTATAAAAGGCATAAGGGGAGGAGAACCCCGGGTGTGGGATAACACTCTGCGTGCCACCATTCTAAGGAGCACTGTCTAATGGTACAGTGGTCAAAGCTGCTGAAGAGGAAAGGTTCAGAGGTAACTGGGCTAGAGAGCTGACCGCCAGCCTGGGGGTCAAAAACGCTGTTGTATTCCAGCCTTGGAACTGGCCTGTGATGTGGCTCTGCACCTGTTTCTTCTGTTCTCTGTGCCTTGCTCTCTTGTATGAGACAAGCTTTGCTACTGTTCTCCTCTGCCAAGGCACATGATATGCGTAGATGGAAGTCATACTAAGTAAATACAGGTTATATGCACTTAGTGAAGTAGCTAAAATGAAATCTCTGTTAATTGGAGTTGTGTAGCAGTCTATAGTACTTCTGAGGATTCATACTTGTAAATAACTGAAAAAACAAACTGCACAAAAATAAACCAGAAGATCCAAATCCTGATGACAGATTACTTTCACTTAGATATCCTGGAGTGGCTTTTACACTGGATATGTGTAAACTGTGGATTTGATGTGCTGCTAATTGGCTGTGCATTTGGCAAAAAGTGCGTGCATGGGCACATGCATGCACAGGGATTTCAGTGCTCTCTGAAATGTGGGAAAATGAAGGGATCTTTCTTGCATTCATTCCTTCACTCCCAGGCAGGAAGTCAGGCTTTTAGATTGTTTTATATTTCTGCAATAACTCAGCAGTAACAACAGACTAAATCAGTCTGATGTGTCTGTTTTTTACAGCACCCAATATATATTCCCACCTAACTCTCTTATGATTTCATCATTTTTTTCCTGAAAGCTGTGGTCCAAGAGAAGTAAAACATTTATCTTATATTTTCAGTGACCTCTAAGAATCTCCAGTATTTTGGGAAGGGTCTGCTTGGAACAATGATTGATATTAGAGATAATGTGTGTTTGATTTGCCCTGGGAGCAGGAAATGCTTTTTAAAGCTCAGTACCTAGAGCATGTCTGACAAAGTGCATGAGTAGCTTCTGGTATGCAAAGAATTACTTACATGTATATAAAGTATGACTTGGTACCGTGTTGGATCAGGATCTTTGTTTCCTAGGAAGAAGTTTTAGCCAAAAGCATTTCACTTCATATCCAGGCTTACTTACGTGAAAACTTCCATTCCCCATCCTGCAATGGCTGTGAAGAGCCTTGGACCGAGGTCCCTGGCTGGGTTCATGGCACAGCCACTGTTCATTCCCAAGGAGCAAGTAATAGCGATCACAAGAAGTCCTACTGCAATTGGCTCCAGGCCCTTTGGTACTCTGTTATTTCTGGTGTCAAAAATAGCAAATATACCCAGAAGAAGAACAGCTGTTGACATCACCTGGCCAATGCAAAGAAAAGAATATTGAATAAAGATGTTCAGGTTCCTTCTAATAATAAAAAGAGAGGCCACAACATCTCTGAGGATTGTAGTGGCTTAAAGCTGGTATTCAGGTTTATCTCACTACAGAGAGTTTGGATCCCAGTGTCTCTCTAGTTCACAGTAATGAGGAGTTTAGATATCAGTGCTGACAGGAAAGGAAAAGAAATGTGCTGAGGACTTAGCAAAAATTCTGCAACAACCTGGTGTGGAAAGAAAAGAGGATTTAAAAAGTATTTCCTGTGTGAGGTCTGATGCTTTGTTTCCACATTTTTTTCCATTCATTTTAACAGTTCCACTTATTTGATTATTTTTTTAAAATCTGCGGTTCTGCTATGCCAGTACAATTACTTACACTGACATCAAAGTTTTTATGTGATAGTAGCTTAGTCTGATAATTTATCAGACTAAATATTCATCGCTTTATCCAGGTATTGCATAACACAGGGAGAAGAGTGAAGTCTAAAACATCAAAACTGAGCAGCTAAAAACATACCTGAATTAAGATTGCATGTGTAGCTGTAATGTGACCTCTGTATTGCGTATACTAATTGAGCTGGTGAAAGAAAATTTCTTGGAATGATTTTCTGATGGAAGCGCTGCTCTGCTTAAATCAAATTCTGTGTAAATGCTGATTTCACTAATAATTAACTTCAGGGCAAAACCAAAAAATTTTCAGCAACATCAAAACATTCAATTTTTACATTGATTTTTAAAAAGTGGCAAGTTTGAGTTTTCTTGTAATGACTTCTATTTCATCTGGTTTGATTTTTCTTCTAACATATCCATTGGCAAAAAGGTCTTACAGAAAGTAGAGTGCAACAATTAATATGATATGTGTGGAAACTTGAAATTACCATGCTTGTAAAATACGACTAAAATGTCACCCCTGAAAACAGCATTGCATTCTCATTGCTCTTGTATATAGTGATGTATGACTAAAATGGTGAGAGTCATCATACTTATTAAATATCTATGTATTCTTTTTTTATTGTCTGGTTTTATAGTTTTCAGTATATTTAATCAAGATAGCATGTGCACTTACCTGATCTGCAAATCCATTTATGAGGGATAGGTGTGGAGCTGGGTATGTTGCAAAGATATGTGCTGTTGCATTAGGTCCTGTGACTTCAAGTGTTCCGTTGCTATACTCCATAAAGGCATCTACAGAAAACAGCCATTACCTGGTTGCACTTATCCATAAACATTGAGTTTTGTGGGACTAGAATATCTATGATAGGCATGTGCACTTCATATTCTGAACTGAAAAGGATTATTTTATCTGGGAGCATAGTTAATGGAGTTAAGGTGATGGGCTAATTCACACTCTCTGGTCTCCTCCTGTGTATTGAAGTACTTGTTTTATGTATCACAGCTTTCAAATGGGGCTTCCCCTCCCCCCTTCCCTGCATGTTCCTCCAAAACCAGTACAAGGGAGCATTTTCTGATACTGAATGTATTAGCATTATTCTGTAAGAGGTGCTATATTTGGCACGGTGCCCTGAGAAACGCATAGCATCCTGACTGTACTGTTGTAAAACTCCTCAATTCTCAGCCCCCGGGAGTTACCGCTGTTCTGTTTGACTGTTGTGCAGTGACTTGTTCTGGGAATGAGCTCTCCTGAGAGCCCTCCTCTCCTAAAGGAGTCTGAATTTTTTGCTCTGCATGAGCTTAACACACAACTGCTGTGCTGGCTGTCCAAGATGGGAAGAGGGGCTAAGCACAAAGCTATATTTAAGTTAGTGTATTTTCATATATATAAGGATTTATGTATATTGTAAATCCACGTGTATTTGTTAGTGCATTTAAAATGTATTTTAAATAGTATAATATGACTTTTGCTTCAGAAAATTTTCTAGCAAGCTCTGACATTCCCAGATTCAAACACTAACCTTAGAAACAACCAACCAGAACAAAACACACAAAAAATCCCACCAAACCCAAAATAGAAACAAACAACAACTCCTAAAGCTTTTTTCTGCTCCTGATTACTACTGGTAATGTGCACCTTACTGATTTACAGTAGGCATTTCCTTTAATCTTAGTTAAATTTTGTTTATTAATTTTCTTGGGCCTAGACCCAGCACTCTGGAGACATAGTGCAGATAAGGGAGGTTTTGGAGAAGAGAGGCTGGGACAGTACTAGTGGAATTTTGGAGTAGGAATGAAGGAAGGAAGGAAGGAACTGATCTGAGTGAATGGATTCATCAAGTCGGGGACACCTGTGTACATGAACTCAGAGATTTACCAAGATGGCACACTGTAAAATAGAAACATGCCTCAAGGATAGGAGGAATCTAATGTATGACCCCTTCATCACTTTACCTGGAGTTCATTGCCTTGGAGAGTTCTGTCTAGGTGGTCTAGGTTTAGTCAGGAGTGAATTGATCTCATATCCTGTAACCTCGATGGATGACATTGGTGATACTTGCCTACAGGCAGTTGGATCAGGTCTTTAATGTTTCTAATTTGCTTGGAAGATGAATAGCCCTATACCCTGGCTATTAAGTAATTTAAAAGCCTTACTGAGAAATACATGATCTCAGAGTATCTGATTGCCCATGAATAATTTTTCTAAATTTCAGAACATTTCCTGGAGTGTTAGTGTTTCAGAAAAGTTGGAGGATATCTGGAACGTTTGAGCCTTTTTTCCCCTTCAAACTCCTTATGCTTCTTCCTTTCTTCTTTATGCTTCAGCTTCAGTCCTGCCATTCATTCTGTGTCGAGTCCACAGCCTGCTTGGCATTTATTGAAAACCTGGAGGCTTAGAGACTGCCTGACCTCTAGTTTGCTCCGTGACCATGTCTAAGGTGTACTCACCGTGATAAATCCCAAAGACAGCCGCAGCTCCAACAAATGCTCCCAGGAGTTGTGCTAATATGTAAATTGGTAGTTTGGTCCATTTTAATCTTCCAGTCACACACATGGCTAATGAAACGGCTGGGTTGGTGTGACCACCTGAAAAATAAATCAGAAAATAAGTCACTCTGATATGTGAGGAGGTGAAGGAATTGTAAAACTGTGGGCACTTTTGAGCATGAGACTACCTACGTAGTTTCCCAGAGGTTATTTTGCAACTGAATGCTGATTGCAATTAAAGTGAAACAAATTGAATGAAATTGGAGGGAAGAAGGGGAGAGATGAGCCAGTGTCCACCAAAGTTCCAGTAAGAGCTTCCCTATTGATATTCACAGGCTTACTGTGTACCAGAATGCTGTCCTGGAGTGTAGAGTCTGTGAAGCTACAGATACGTTTTCTAGAAAAAGCCTGACTCTGCCCCACTGATTATGATGGGAGGGTCCGTTATTCTGCAGGTATTCTCTCTCCTCAAGGTCTTTTAATTCATTTTTATTCATTTTTGAGGGAGGTCTAGGGCAGCAAAACATTCATTTGATTTAGCCAGCATGTATTGAGATCAAGGCCTATTACTGACTTTATCATATCCTGTATCTTGAGCTAGATCTTCACTACACTCAAGGGAAATGGATTTAAGTCATGTTTATCTCCCTCTCTTCAACTTGGAGTTACCTAGGAGCTCTGTTTTCATGAATGTAACGTGTCAGGGCTGCCTGGCTTCAGGCTGGCTGCTGGTGAGCTCTGCCCAGGTCGCATGGGGAACAGCAGCACGTAGTTCTTCATCACACATCTTCATCAGGGTCCACAATATGGGAACTGATAAGGCAGCTGTACCAAATCAGAGAAATCCTCTGGAATTTCCTTCCTGCTTATTTAGGAGTAGCTACACTGGAATTCACACGTACAAGAGACTTCAGCAACATTGGGAGTCTTTGTGACAGTTTTGATTTCTAAAATGTGTTTGTTATTATGCCACGTGCTGGTCACTTCCCTCGATATCTTTTGTCAACATGGGGGGAAAAAAGCATTGAATGCCTTTGGAAAACTTCATTTTTCACAAATATATAGCTGATACTTAAGAAATGCAACTTTCTTGACAAATAAATAAATAGATGTATTCCACAGTAAAAATACAGTAAAACCTAAGTCTTGTGTGGATGTAGCAGATTCACAGCTTACCTTTGAGGCAAAGACACATTTCAGCCACATTGTTACCAGAAAAAATGGCCTTTGTCTTTAATAAAATAACTAAAAGAGGGTGACCTTTGTCTGTCAAAGGAGAGGGATGGAGAAAGGGCCTCTACATACAGTTTCTGTGTTTGCTTGCACTTCAGGTCACTGAGTCATTATCTTATGAAATCCAGGCACCTTTGATACATAAAGAACTGACAAACACAGATAACAAGCTGGATAGAACCTTCTTTGTATCATTTCCAAAACTCTGACCCAGTAGCATCAGTCTTGAATTAATTTTGAATTCCTCACTGTGTTTCAAATTCTTCAGTGCAGAGCAAATAGATGGATGGCACCTTATTTAACAGCCCTTCATGTGAATTTTGATGAATTGTTGTCTTGTCTTTTGTTCTTTACCCTGGCTGGAATGAATCATTTTCCTTTCTTTTAACACCTGATGCTGTTCCCCACCTGTATATAATACAGGATGATTATGATGGTAAGGACAAGTCATATTAATATTAAAAATGTCTGATTAACATTAAATGTAGGAAGGAAATGTCTACTTTTGGTTATCATGCCACTGGCACTTTCCTGATTTAAAAAAATTAAAAATATCTGCTTTGGAAATTGTTTCCCACTTTTTCTAGTTACAATGGTCACAATCATGAGTTTGTCTGAAATGTTGAGTTGGAAAAAATGGTGGGAAATTAACTAGACATTGAGAAAAATGAGGTGGAGAAAAAGCAGGAAAGGGAACTTACCTAGCTAAAAGAGCTCAAATTCAGGAAGTGTGCAGATAAAATATTTTATGTTCCTGTGAATTTAGAATTTCATGAAGAGTTGATGCAAAATATTTTAGCAATACTTAAGCATGAGACTTCATGGCTGAAAAGCCATAGAATTTGCTAACAAGGATACGTGGGAACTGGTATTCTGTCTACCAGTCTATCTATCTTTATTCTATCTATCTATCTATATTCTGTCTACCATCTATAAATGTCTACCAGTAATCAGACATTGGATTGTCACAGCCTATTGAAGTGTCTGTTCCTGTTCTTTCATAGAGAAAATGCACTACATGCAGAATCCTTTGTCATGGGAACAAACCTCAGGAAGCACAATACTGCAACCTCTGCAGCTACTCTGACCTGCTGGAACTGAACTGTAATCTTCTATGTAATAGAGGTGAATGCACCTTAGAGATGCAAATGCAGGAAAGGTTAGTGTCCTTACAGCTTATTCTCATAATACTGCATTAGCAGATTTTACCTGCCTACATTTAAACCAAGAGCTGCAGCTTAAAGTTGTTCAGATAATAGGAATTTGCGTTGTGTCAATCCACTGATAGTTTCAATGACAGTAACAAGACTGCAGGTCGCTCAAGCACTTTCTGATATGAACTTAGAAACATCCTCATGCATGCTTATTGTAGAAGAAACTGTGATTTTCGTAAAAGAGAAGAGAAATTGCCATAGTAATTTCAGCTATTTATAATGGTCTAGTTATACACAGAGATACCTGCCCAGATGAACTTTACCCTCTTTGTAATTGTTCAGAAATTCCTTCATGAGAACTGCAGTTCTCAAATGGGATCCATTTGCTATCAGAGGACAATATAAACTCCACAGACAGCACAGAGTATTGTGTACTGTAATGCACAACACCATGTATTGTTACAACCCATCAGTTTCTGGTTTACAGGGAGGATTAAATTTTAAAGCATTTATACGAATGTCCCTAATATTAAATTGGCCAGATTGAATAGCAGAGAGAGGAGACAAAGCACTATCAAACATGGCACACACAGACACAGGTGAGCTAGCTCACCCACAGAAAACAAAAGATTCCTAACCAATATATTCCTAACCTGGGCAACTTAATCTAGTGTCTGATCTAGTGGGTGGCAACCCTGCCTGTGGCAGGGGGGTTGGAACTAGATGATCTTTGAGGTCCCTTGCAAATTTGAAGCAAGGAGAAGACTTGCTACTGCTGATCATAGGACATGGAGAGATAAACTGTACTCTCTAAAGTGAATGAACCCTGCTGCTTATACCCATTAGTAGGTCATTCTACCTTCTGCCTAGCTGGCAACCACTTTAGCTGGTGATTGCCGGATTGTGTAATCTTTTCCTGGTTATTTCCTTAAACACAGTACCTGTGCTGTCCAGGATCAATTCTGTTGACAGAATTTTCAAAACAACAACAACGAGATTCCTGGTTTGCACAGACCACTTATCATAAAGGCCAGAGGTCTACCAAGAATTATGCATTGTAGTTCAGATAAGAATTTCTGTGTTTATCAAACAGAAAAACAGAAGGAAATAAACATAAAATAATTACTAGCAAAGCTCTGATGCAGATTCTGTTGTAGTAGCTTTTGTTACCACTAGATACATAATTGCTTGTACCATAAAATGCAGATCATGTAATTAGGTAACCTTAACATTGCAGCAATAAAGGCTATATCAGAGAACAGAAGCTACTTACCAGAAACCCCCCCAGACACATACACTGCTATGGTGACTGCCATTGCAAATCCAACCGATACTGTTGTGGGCCCCCCATGGGCTCCTCGGCTGAGCACGGCCTGCCCCACACACCCGCATCCAAGGGCCTGTATTTTAAAAGAGAAATGTGAAATCTTAAGCATGTCTGTCATTGTTATTGGTTAGTTTGCTGATGTCCAGGTGCAGTTGAAAACGTTGTTTAAGTATTGAAAAAAATACTGGAATTTGCCATTAGTGGTGTGTGTGCCGTTGTTGTCTTTGCTATAACAAATATTTGCTCTATATTTTCCTCTCTTTTGTGACCAGGAAGAGTGTCTGATAATAAGAGCCTTTCCCTCCAGAAAACACATTTCAGCTATACTGGTGTTATATACCCTGAATTTGGATCCTAAACAAGATCTCTCCATCTGTACAACAAATCTCTGAATGGAAGAGAGAATTACTTCTGTGGTATGTTTCCAATTCCAGATTGTAGTTGAAGCAATGAAAAAGTTACTATAAAAGTCGTGAAAAATAGTTCAAAAACTTTAAATGTTTAATACTGAAACTCTGGAATGAGACAGCTCTCTGGAGATTAGTGTGTGTGTTAAGGTTATACTGCCTTGATGTCACAATATGAACTGCCAGACCTTATTGTCATGAACACAATAAATTCAAGAGAAACCTGGAACAGGTAGTATAACTGAGCCATTCATGAAGAATCAAGACTCAGGGTGAGAGAGATGAAAATCTAAGAGCTATTATGGATGAAGGCAAAGACGAGACAAGTTAGGGCAAATCCCAATGAAATCAGGCAAATGATATTTGTAGCATTACAGTTCAGACAGACTTTAGAGGTTACATACAGTCCTGAGGTATAATTCTTCACTTTACTGTGCTGAGCTAACATTCTGCAAATGCTGAGTGCAGGGCGTGTTCTAGGGAAAAGGAGAGGAGCTGTGGAGCACACATGAAGGTCTGGCTCTGGCTAGCTCAGTGCTGTCCAGCACATGTGGTAGTCAAGGAGCTTCAGTGTACTTCACTAGCTCTGCTGCTCGAACAGTTAGCTCAAGTGGGGATACCTGAGTAGTCCACACTGGAGTGTTCTCAACAGATTTAAGCTAACTTCCGTTTTATACTGATTCTTCTCAGAATTAAGTTCAGCAAAATCTTTAAATGTATGCTCAAAATAATCTTTATTCAGTTTTAAAGATTGTGCTTAGCTTCAAGCAAGTGTTTAAGTCCTGTTTAAGTCAGTAGGAAAGATTTTCAAAGGTACAAAAAGCCTTTAGTTTAAGACAGAGTAGCTGGTCCGTGTTTGTCAGAAATCAGTTTGTTTCTTTGAACAATTTCCTTTTTAAATTTATGCCTAGGTACTTCGCATAAAGACCCAACACTCAATGGAAGATAATACATAATATCTGTAGTCTGAAATCTTTTGCTTCTCTGCACGTACAACGAAAATGAATCATAACATTTCTGTGATGTGACTAGATTTATTTTGAGCAAACTTAATTGCTTTGTTTATTTTGGTATTTATATTCCTCCTTTTATGGTGCATGGGAATCTAAATTTTTTTCTTCCTATAAAAGTATTGCATCTTATCCTATGCAGTTGCTTTGGTTAACCTCGTTTCACTTCAGTGTTTTGCCATTACCACGTCACCCATGACTATGTTGCAAATGCCCTTCCTAACTATGCATATTGGAATACCTAAAATTTAGTTCTTGGAGAAAGTCTTGCTTTCGTTCTTGCTTCCGTTCGGAAACTTGTAATGGGAAACAGTGAAATGGGAAAAATCTCTCCTGCCTTAGAACTAGACTGTACCCAAAAGATGTAGTGATTGAGGTTTAACAAGCAAGTCCTGCTAGAATAGATGCAATTTAAACAGGAAAACTCATACTTTTGTTCCCATTATTTCCCCAGGGGTTGTAACTAATTTCAAAATGTGTTAGAAAAAAACTTACAGTAAAATTACTCTCTTAACCAGCTTTGCAATGCAGACAGAGTTGGTTATAAAAGTGCCCCGAGATTTTGTCATATACCCAGGTGCAGTTCTTGCCTTGAGGTTATAATCATGCAAGCAAACAAAGCACTGTGTGATGCCAAAGTATTACAGCTGTCAGGATATGTGAGGGTAGGGTGGTATTAGATAGCAGTAGTTTATTGGACTGCATAATTGAAAGTTACAAGACATTCTAAGCTGCAGTCAACTGCTGTGCATGTAACATGAATGTTTTGCATTCTCTCGTTTCTATTAGTATCGCATACCTCACAATTCTAATGATAAGCACAAATGCACAGGTATAAAAAAAAAAAACATTCAGTTGTTCACAGTTGAAATTGCATGTTTTTTAAAACTTCATATGAAAAAATTCTGCACGTCATATAACTAAATGCTTAATGAGTATGGAAAGAATGGGTATGCTGAAATTTCTAAAGTTTAAGATTAAGGCACAAGGCTAGAGAAGGTAGAATTAGCATGCTCTAACTTTCGTTTTCCAGACTTCTCAAAGGGAGCATTCCTGAAATTGCAACAAGCGAGATGTAGAGAAGGGTATGGCTCAGATGTGGAGGAGGGTCAGTAGGTTAGCCTGGGGCCCTCTCTGAGCTGGGGTACAGTTTGCCCTTAGCCAAGTAGTTACATCTCAAAGTATGCTCTTGTGCTCTGAAATGGCATGGACAATGTTTAGCAGGCTCAAAAGAAAAGGCCGTTCTTATGAAAATATTACCTCTTTCTGTAAGGATGATGAAAAAGAGAACAGGAGTAGGGGAGAAGGGTATAGAAAAGGGTAAATGACAGTAACCACATCTGTGTACATCAACTACAAATGCATGTGAAGGGGGAAGGAAATAACAGGGAGTGGCTGTGGTCTCCCTTCCCTGATCACCACAACTTAGGAGAATCGTGCAGAAACAGCTGTGTAGCCTTCTTGCGTAACAAATCCTGCTCTGCACATTGTAGGGAAATATGCAGCTGCATGTGCTCAATGTTTGCGCTAACCAGTCTCAGAAAACTGAATCTGCAAACAAGAAGGCATACATGCTGGGTTGAACAGAGCTGCACTGGTTTCATGCTCAGCGGATGTTGGTAAATGAGTGCCTGCTCGTGTACGACAAATGAGCTCTGTTGCAGGCATGGTCAGCATATGCCCACTTGGGGATGAGGAAACAGGAAACTGAACCTGCAAATCTGAACCATGTCACAGTAATACTTTATCTGCTGTCATTAAAAGGAGGAGAGAAAAAAAAATTAATACCCTCCTGCAAGCAGGTTGACATAACTGGAAACTATCACCTAATCATGTAATTACATGAACAGCAGTTTAATATCCTGTGAATCTCTGCTTGGCTCAGTTAAGACCAAATAGATCATCAAGTTGTAACTAAATATTCTGAGTTTCTAGGCCAAGCTCAGCCATCAGTGCACCACATAAATCCACTGACTGAAGCACATAGATTCAATGGAGTTTAATTTAGAGTAGGATATAGCCAGATATCTTTGTTTCATCTTGTCTTATCTTGTGTTACCAGGTTTTCATCTTAACAGCTGTCTATCTCCTGATCTTAGATTTATTGAAGTAGTTTCAGTTCTGACTTTTTGTTCACAACGCAATAAGATTACTGTCAAAAAACATGTCTGGGTGTGGAATAGCTGTCTGCAAACTCTGCCAAAATAAAGTTGCTTCATGCACATTAGATCTTTGTCTTGGGTAAGGAGGCCAATGTTATGAGAGGAAAACAACTGGCCTCTTGTGAGTATAATGTCCTTTTATTCTCTGGCAGCTTAGAGAACTTTATCCCACTCAGACTGAAGATCACTGTGCCTCTATCTGTGCTATTTGCAGGATTTTTGCAAATGTGTGTAATAGCATTTTGCAGTGTAAATAGTATTTTGTACAAGATGTGCATCTAGAATTTTAGAGAATTTAATTCTCTACATGGTCTGTAAAGCCTTAGACATCTTAAAGCACAATGCTTGTATTAAAAAGATCTCTTATTTGACAGATCTAGTCGCAGTGTGTATTCATAGCCATACACTCTTACTGTAGCAGTAAAGAAGAAGCCAAGGCTCCTGCTCTTTCTCAGTGTGCAGCACAATGATGTGTGTGTTATATCCCATACTTCACAAGCTGCAGTTACACTCCTCCAGTAGGGTACCACAGATGTCCATGTACGCAGAGCATGGCCTCTGGCCCCACAACTGATGATGCTCTACTAGAATACAAGAATTCAGTGTGATACAGAGAATCCAGAGCCAGTATTTAAAATAATATATATATTTTTAAATATCATTTTAATTATAAGCTATATACTTTCAATAGTGAAATCTTAGAAAAATAGTGTCAGAATTTCTATTTTAGTCAGTTTTCAGGACAGAGGCATACTTAAACAGCTACAGCTGATTATCAAGAACCTCCATTGATCCCTGCAGCACTTCACAATGTTCTGTGAGGATGCCTTTGCTCAGGGAAGGCAGTAACCCTGCCCTTTCCCAAGCCACACTCCCACCTATGTTCTCCCACTGTTCCTCCAGCCAGGCATTTCCTGCTAGTCAGCAGCTTGCCTGCTCCCCTTTTCCAGACTGGCTAACTGCAGTGTTGGTCTGGATCCTGCCACGCGTGCTGTGCTCCTGCGCAGTGCTGTGAAGGGGACAGGCTCTCAGCTGCTGTGCGGTGAGTTAGGCTCAAGCCATGTGCTTGCTGTGAGCATCCTTCTGCCATCCCAAAGTCACCTGTTCTGAGCCTGTGGAAGCAGAGCGATACTGCTGGGACACTTGGGGGTGTGAGAGCAAGCCCTGGCTTTTCATTTCTACGGGAAACCTGTCGCTTCTCCACACAGTCGGCCAGCACTGCGTGCCCAGGCCCTTGCAGCAGGGACACGCAGGGCGCTGGGAGAAGGGGTTGCATTTGTCACTGCAGGTCGGGATCTCTCTCAACAAAACTGCCCATGAAAACCTTAAAGGGTTGTTTGTGGTTTTGTGTAGTCTTATGCAGTTTTTTCCCCTGCATCTGTTAATATTTCCACACATGGTCCATTTGGGTGTTATTTATAAAAGTAGTAAATTTTCAGATAAAAGTCTGATTACTAAATTGACGATGCGTCCTTCTAAAGGTCTCTAATTTGGAGTTTATTCTAGAATGATCTTTTGTGTCCAATGTCTTTATTTACAAACTGATTCTACTTAAGAATTTGTCTGCATCTTATAATCAGATGATTTATAATGGATTACAAAATCTTTACATTCAGAATCATGTGCTTACTGTTTGCCTGTTATGTAGGGCCTTGATTCAGACTGGGCTCCTAAGCATTCTTTCAACAGGGATAATAATGCCAACAGTAACAAAAACAAAATTCACTAAAATTCAGGGGATTAGCTCTGCACTTATTTAAGTCAGTGAAAACTCCTGTTCTTCCAGCAAAGAGCAATCTTCACCTAATTTCTTGTCTAACATTGGCCATCTTCTGTTAAATCAGATAATATTTAAAATGTTTAAGGTGAGATAAAAAAAAAAAAAAATACAGCTTACCAGTCAAGAAATTTTAAAATACTTTAAAAGCACATGGCTCTTATTTTATCATTAATTACATATTTTGGTAGGGGCATGAAGATTTCTGTAGATTACAATTTAATCAAACTTGGAGTAATAAAAAATCACTGTATCCGTTCTCCTGGTGGTCTCCTGGGACACAACCAATATCCTCTAGAGTTCAAACGGTTTTCCCTTTATTTTTTTCAGGCTTACTATCTAAATTAAATAAAGGTTTGGAAAAAAATCTTATCATTTAGTTAATTAAACAGTATAAACAAAAGCCTTAAAATGATTGCCATTTTGAAACTGTGCTTTTTTTTTATGATAGAAAACATTGCTACATGGAGACATAAATATAAATTTAATAAGGCTTTGGATTAAATGTGTACATAAAGCTTTTAAAACAAATATTTGCTTCAGATTGCTCTTAGGGAAAAAATAGAGTGAAAATAGAGTACAGGCTATGCTGTGTTATATGAACTGATGCTTTTAAATTTTTATTACTGCTTTTTCACATGCAATAAGAGACAAATAAAAGCTTGAAGTCACTTAGAATGCAGAGGTCTGCATTCTCTCATATTTTATTATGATTAATATTGCACTCTTCATCCTGAATTGCTAAAATGCTTTTCTTTCTTAAATTAGACAAGGTAACTGCCTTGAGTCAATTTCTTCAGAGAAGATTTTTATTTTCCTACTAAGTTTTAGAAATTAAAGAGAAAAAGGAAATGAAACATTTCGTATTTAGATGCAAACTTCCAGGAGTGACACATGGCCTCTTACAAAGGGGCTAGGAAGCAGAGACTAGGCAAGGGAAGAAAATCTCTCCTAGTGGCCTCTCAAGATAGAGTGCATCCAGGTGCTGCTGCCCTCCCAGGTTACTCTTTCATCCTTCAGCTGAGATGTGCTGCTCTACTTTTTTTTTTTTTTTTTTTTTTACTCCACCAACTTGCAAGACTAAAATCTCTCTAGGACTAAATGTGTTTGGTCTCTGTAGTGGTGCTTGGTGAATGGCAGGAGCATGCATTGCAGTTGCTGAGAAAGGAGGCTTTCTGTCATCTCTTAAGAATATAAAGGGCACATATGTCTTCGACTCTTTCCTCTGGGTGCAGAAGCAGGGTAGCTCCAGCTTTGCTGGGCCCTAATGTTGGAGGGGCACGGTTACAAGTAACTAAAGACTCTGTGTGTTTTCTCTCCGAGCTATTTTCTGTTGAGGAAAACAAACAAACAATTTTTGAGCTGAGTGCTTCCTTTTTTAATAGTTAAGAAACCTTTTAGGGATGGGCTACAAGGAACTGAGTAAAATTTGCCTTTAAACCAGACTGTGGACAGGAGAACTTAATAGAATGCGTTTTTAGCCAGAGTGGTTCATTGATCTGAAGCACTGAGATCATAAATATATAAACACACTTAATGGCATGAACAGCATTTATTGTCCTTTCTTCTGTTATTCAACTGCTTATGATAGTTTTAAAAAAAAGTTACTTTAATTTTTAAAAAAAAAAAAAATTGGCCAAATCTTTGGAAGAACAGTAAAGCCTGTGAATTTGTGTCTGTAAAACCTAAACTGATGGTTTGCACTCTCAGCTGAATCTTCGAAGGGATGCACGTCTTCTGTGGGGTAAGGGAGAGTGCCTACGCTTCAGTTCTTTAGATGCAGACTTTCTGGGAAAAAATGCATGTACAGAAAAAGGTCTTGGAAAATGTAAGTTCCGCTTGCTGGAACCTCTTGGTTGAACACCAGCTGAGTTATGTGTTGAGGCTGATGTTGCAAAGATGAAGATAATTCTCTTCTAAAACTTTCACGCAACACAGAACTTCTGAGTCACCTCAAAGTCTAAAATGTCATATACTGGAAAAACAACCACAATTTTTGCACTTCAGTTTGTATTGAAAACAAAGGATTTCCTGTGACTTTTTAGACTGTTTGCTGAATTGAAAATTTCAGGGTAAAAGAACAATTAGGTAACCTTACTTTGAGATTCTTCACACTTCTAACTATTTAGCTGAATGAAAGAATGACTTCAGGAGGATTTAAGTAGGAAAAAAGAGTTATTTGGTAACAGTAAAATTATAGAAATACTAGCACTACACAAGAGTTCTACAAGAGCTTACACTGAGACAAGCTGAGGATCTTTGTTACTACTTGGACTTCTGTTTGCAATACTGATTTAATACAGTTGCAAACAAGTTGAAGAGTTTGTACATCTTCAACAGAATCATTGGTAAAATTTCGTGTCTCCAAAATATACGCAACTAATACATTTCCAGAAGCAGGAAGGACTCTTGAGTTTGTGATGACATGGAAAGGAAGCATCTTATTCCCATAAAACGAGCAGTTTTGGTCTGGAAGTACAGGATTAAATTCTGTGACTTCTACTATTCAATGGCTGTGCTACACTGTTGCTGCTAGAGACCCTAATGAGTGGATCTCTATGCCGTAGGAACTGGTTTTCAGAGTAGAACTGTGGCTGAGATCCACTGTAAAATATATAAAATATATTTTTAAAAATATAAAAAAATATATAAAAATCTGAGTGACATATTACAATGCCTTTCTGGGAAAATGTGTTTTGCAAGATGCTCTTCAGAGTGAAAACAAAATACAAATTATGTTAGGTGAGCAGTAGCTAGTAAAGGAAGCCACATGGCCCATTTGGCTTCTCTTTTTGGAAGTGTTTCAATTCAGATATACTTAATGGCATAAGCCAGAATAAATCCCATCTTCTTTGAGAGCAATGCAGCCAAGTCCCAGGGGGAAAATATGGAGAGAAATATGATTAAAACCAGAGAGGCAGTTGAGTAGGTGAGTTCCAGGCAGACTCACTGAAAAGTCACATAAAACATCTTTCTGATCCAGAATGACTTCTTAACTTTTTTGCTGATTGATGTCCAGCTGTGCTCCCCTACAGTAACCCACAGAAGCCCCAAGAGGAAATGCACTGAACCAGAAGGCATGCTGGAAAACAAAAAGCTCCCCAGATAGCTCTTTTTCAAGGGAGGCCTTGGGAGCAGCCCCAGCTACAGAAGGCTGAGGCTCTGTCAGAGGCTGGGAAATGTGTGTGTGCTCTGGCTTCTCGGCCCACCACAGTACAAACGGGCTGGTGTTCTCCCACCTCAGGGACCCGCTGCACAGGGATGGGATGGAGGGACCGGTCCAAGAAGTTAATTCAAACACACTGTGTAAAAACTACATTACTCATAGAAACAAGTGTCTTCCTATTCAAATGTTTGTTGAAAACTTTATAGGTGGATTGTGTATTTTTGCAGATATTCATTTTAAATTCAGTTTAAATTACGACAAAACTTTGCAGGTTGGGCAATTACCGTATGATGTACCAAGGCAAATGCAAGGCGTGGACAGGAGCTTACTAATAACATACAAACATAAATACCCAGCCTAATGCACGTTCTTCACCGCCCGTGCTGCAAGGGTATTAAAACTGCACCACTCTAAGTGATGGGTTGTTGTTTTTTTTTTCTTAATAGAAACCACATATGAGGTTAAGCACAACATTTTCTCAGCCTGATGGAACAGCATATAGTGAATACGATATAGTTCAAGACAGTAACCAAAAGCTCAGTGTAACTAAAACCACATGCAATTTGCATTTGGTTATGGACTGAAAAATGTAAGTTTTCTGCTGCTCTCATTCTTGTCCCAGAATGTAACTGGAGAAGCTGTGCTGCACCTTGGGGATTAATTCACAGCCTGATGCTGAAAGAAATACTATTCCCTTGTAAGAATAGGTCTAAGAGTAAAGTAGCCTAATCACCAATGATATTACCCAGCCAGATGATAACAGCAGCTGCTTGGATCCCCCTGTAAAGCAGGGGACTTCTAGATTCCTACCGTTTAGTTTGTTCACTGAGCCCTCAGAAAGCCTGAAGTTGGATGCTTTGGTAAGGAGAGAGAGGGGCAGGTAGTGATGCTGTGTTATCAAGGTATGCTGTGCAAAAGAAGCAGCTAGTCTGGAGGACCAGACTGTGGATATCTTGGGGCAGGGATTGCTTAGGAGCATCTCTAGTCCGATCCAGTGGACTGAGCGCCCATTAACAGCCAGCATAATTGTTGTGCTTCTGGAGCTCACGTTCCACCTCAGATTCACCTGAAAAGAATTCAGTTTGCGTGCTCTGAGACCATGCTGCAAGGCAAATCACAGCCCATTAAGTAGGGATGACCAGGAGATGTTATGCAAACTGTATATGCAGGGACTTTCTCAAGGCTTGTCTCAAATCTGTTCAGCTCTGCAGGCGGAGCCCTTCATGCCTCCAGGGAAAGGCTTGGTATTTGACTGATGAGCGATTTCACTTGCTAGATGTCTTGTAATTAATCTTACAGATTTTACATTATACGATTTGGGAAATAATATTGTCAGACTGGAGAGTTACCCAAGATGGCAACTTAAGCTCTTAATTATATTTGATCTGTTACCATTCTATGATTCAGTGTTCTCCAGAAGAAATAGAAATAGGTGATTTGGGGGATAGAATTTCACCCAGCTGACTTCCAGAGGTGCTGGGCTGATCACGGGTTTAGGTGCCATCCATTAACATTGACTTCTGCAGAGCCTATGGATAGCGGAAGGGCTCCTCCTCGCCTGCTTCCTGGAGCAGGTGCTCCTGACTGGCTGTAAAACCCATTGCAGAGGCACAAAATGGCTTTGGGGAAAGATCCAAATCACCTGTGCTGCAGCCTGTGAGCTACTGTCTTGCTTTCACTTTGTAACAGGATTAAAACATAGTAATAGGACTGTGAAAGAAAGCTGTTGCTCCTTTTGCGTGCATGTTGTCTGTTTCTCAAGGATTTCTGCCTCCTGACTAAACAGGGTGCCCTTTCATTAGCTCTAATTTAAGTTAAAAAGTTTAATATTTGTCTGCTCTTAAAGAGAAATTACTTACTAGCTGACAGAGCCTAATAGCAATAAATAGCAGCAGAAAAGTCCGTTTCTTCCCAATAAACTTTGTACTGCTGCTAACTAGCACAGTCTAAAAATAAATCGAGGTATCTGAGCACTTGGAACGCTGCAGTTTAATCCATGTGAGGCTCTTTTCTGCTTTAAGCCAAGGTTAAAACTAGAAAGGCTAAAACAGAATCGAAAAGAACAGGGATATTATCAACAATTTTGAAGCTTCACTTTCTACTATATTCATACAATGGGTTTCCATTTCCTTCTAGTCTTGCGCAGCAGGACATTAAGTAATAGCATTTGCGATCTAATCTGCACTTTAATGCATTTTCTTCACTTGCTTAATTGTATTAATGGACAGGGGAGGATGATCTTGTGCCGAGGACAGAGGACTGGAAGTCAGGTGATCTGGGTTATATTCAGAGCTCTGCAACAGGCTTCCTGTGCAGTCTGCTCTAATCAGGTTTCTAATATATAAAATGAAGATAATGACATTTCCCCTCCTTACCAGGGTGTTGTGACACTTAATTCATTAATGTTTGTAAAGTGCTTTGTGCTCCTTGCTTCTTAATGTGATACTTACTGTAATGTCTTATGGATGGTATTAAATTCGGGAATAATGTTACTTTAGTGCCTGTGCACTTCAGTTGGCTGAAGTGTACTAAAGACCATTATTTTCATGTATTTTATGAGCTACTGGAATTTTTTAGATGGCTTACTTGAAATTTAGCTAATACAGCTATAAAACATACTATGTCAGTCCTTTTAAATTTTTTTTTTCGGTCTTTTCACTATGATGAAATATTTAGCAATAAGCAAGACTGTATTGTTCAGACTAAAGGGAGGGAGAAAGAGTTTGGCATAAATATTCTAGCTGCTTGACTTCCAGCTCTGCTGCTGAGCCTGCTCTCTGCCCTGGTAAATCACCACACAGCTCTGTGTCCCAGCACAAAATGCACAGAAAACTTCAGCAAGAAATGAAGCCCAAAAAAACTTGGGGATATGAAAATGTGGACCTTTGCTATTTATCTAATACTGTAACAGCCCTACATAACCAAGAAAAAGTATTATTTATATAATACCATTAGAAACAAAACAAAAAAGAGTTAACTTGCAAAATCCCTAAAGATTCGGCAGTGCAACTCGATAAACTCAGTGCAAGTCACATGGCTAAGTCTCTGTCTAGCACAGGAAAATAACTCAGCTAAAATTCTCTTTTAAACGCCCAATCCAGGAGTTTTGCTAAAGCAAATGGGAAGTTGTGCATAGAAGTGAAAGCAGAATAAAATGCTGAGTTAAAAAAAAAAAAAAATAGCAAGAGTTTTGTTAACATTCACTACATATCTGGATTTTTTAGAACATGTTTTTTCACTCAAATTCTGCCCCTATAAAAATCAAATGTTTATCAGACAGTTGTAACACATAAAGTTAGGAGTTTTTAATAGCCAGTGATAATTACATCAGGTGAAGAAAGGAATTACAAACTTACCGTAAATAGAAGAAATTCACTCACGGCTGTGGACTGTTTGTCAGGCAGTAAACACGCTGCTGGTATAGTACAAGCAAAAGCATACATGTCCCCTTACAAGCACTGTCCAACACTAAATTAGTAGGAAGGAAGGAAAGCAGCTGACACTTACTATCAATATAAAAGTTCCCAGGAATTCTGAAAGGGCTTCTTTAACCAAGCTGTTCTTCAAGGCAAATTTCTCCTTTAAATTCCTTTTGCTTTTCCGGCTCATTTTGGCTTCTTCTATTGCTCTGGTGCCCTAGCTACAAATACACACAAAATTTGCTCTGTAATCGTCCCTGCTTCAGCTGAACTTTGACACTTTTACTTATACATTGAAATATGAGATTTCATCCTGTACAGCCAGTGAAATCATCTGACTGCAGGCATTGACAGAACCAACACAACATGCCCTAACAATTCATCATGAGTTTTCCATCCTGTGCCTTCTCTGAGCGTGCTTCTATTTATACTGGCAAGATAATACCAGTAAGTTTACAATCAGAACTTTTCTTTTTTCTTACAGAATGGATTAATCATTACCTTTCTGGCTATGTTACTGATTTTTTTTTTTTCTGGTACAAATGGATAAAATGTTGTTCCTGTCGCCCCAATCAAGAGGAAAGGCAAAAAGAGAAACCACAAAGTAAGGAACCAAAATATGGTCGGAAATTTCACTCTGACCTAGATTGGGATTTAAGCCATGCTACTATTGGCTGTCTGAAACCTTTTCAAGGGGAAGTTGTGAAGCAGGATGAATGCCTGTGAGGACGCTATGCTCTACTCTGTAAACAAAAGCACCTATCTTGTCAGTTCTGAGGGATTTCAGTGGCTAATGAGGAATCTTTCCTTAGCTGTATGTTGAATTTGTATACTCACACGATACTCTTTTTGGACTAAATGCTTTGCTGTCTAGTGACATGCCGTGTTTACAAAAGAGCAACAAGGCAGAATAAATTAGGAACACTTAATGAAATCTGTTTTGGTCCAGTGGCTCTCTATAATGCAGAATAGGCAAGTGAAGCACTGAGAATGACTCTATGTTCCCAGCACATTTAGCTTAGAAGTGCATAGGTGCTATAATGTTAAGCATTCTAACATTATTGGCCATTGTCTTAAGATCTCAAGTTGCTGAATATTTCAAAGAAATAAGCTTCCTAGAGAAAAATATTATACTCTTAATCTCCTAAGCATCTGGAATGTTTTTATCAAACATGACACTGACTTGACTGACATCATCTAGTCGATCTACAAATATTTTCTGTCATTTGATCTGACCCTAAGAGCTTAGCCCAGATGTGTTAGGTTTTTTTAGCATGTGTGGTAGATGTTTATTGCCTTCTTTTTTTTTTTTTTTTCTTTTTGTTTTTTTTACCTTGTTGGCAAGTGGTGCTTTTCCTTCCCTCAAGTTAGGACTTGACGCATGTTCACTGCAGCTGTAGCCTCCTTGCCACCACCAGTTTCCTCCCTTAAGGACTCACTTTACTCTCACCATCCAATTCTAGTCCTTAAGCATTTTTTGTGTGTCCTTTTACTATCTCTGCATCTGCATTCAAATACCACTTCACCATTAGCAGATTCAGAAAATGCTGACCTGTGGAGAGCCACATAGGTGATGAGTTACGAGATGCCTGCATCTGTCCTGGTGCTGCAAGAGCCAGGTGAGCACCTGTGCTGCATCAGGCACGCTTGGGTGCAGAAGTTTTTCCCACAGTGCAGGTCTGCACTCGCACAGACAGCTGGCATTGCCTCTGGAAAGCCACTGAAAACAGCTTAGGTACTGCAGTTTGAAAATCTTTACACTATGTCTCTGCAAAACAATTATTCAGAATCTTAATTATCACAGCATATTAAAGTATATGTATATAATGTCTGTGTGAGAATTTGTCTCTCAGAATTATGGGTATAGTAGAGCTGAGGGAGGATCTTGGGAGGCCATTCATTGCAGGAGGAATGAGATAAACTGCTTCCTCTCTTCCAGGAAAATGAGAAACAAATACATTTATGAAAGGAGTTTTTAGTTGCTTGTCCATAGGAGTTCATTCTCCTGTGCAGATACAAGTCTCCCTCTCAAAGTAGTATGAAGCTACCTCTTAGTTTAGTCTTGTAGCAGATGTGAAGGTGTTAACTCTGTTTTTTCATCTAATTTTATCAAAATAACATCTGTGACAGCAAACAGACGCTCCTATTCATTTGTCTAGATCTCATTGCCTTCCTCACAACATTTCTTAACTTTACGGAGTGGGGAACAAGCTTCCTGACATAAGTATGTACCATTTGGACTCAGTGATCTCTAGAGGTCCCTTCCAACCCCTACAATCCTGTGATATACATGGTGATCATGGAAACTACAAAGCTGCCAGGAAAATCAGATAACCTGTAGTAAAAATTAAAATCAATAGACGCAGATAAAGCTAATTGTCTATAGAAGCATCAAATGGTTTCTGTTAAGGGAGATTGTGCCTCACAAATCTATTGACATTTTTTAAAGACGTCAAAAAGCATGTTGATGTTATTGCTCAAGCCTGAATGTGTGACCTTAGATCGCAAGACTGAAACCCTTGAGACCCTTCCCCCAGGGCAATCTGAACTGAACTATTTTTTCTCTTCACCTGGATTCAAGCAAAGTAGGAATTCAAACAGTATGTATAACCTAACCATTTTTATGAGTAATCTTCACTCCTACAGAAATAGCAAAGCGCAGAATAACGCACATAGCTCCCACAGTTTAAGTCCCATGGGTAACGGTATACACTGTACTGAATTTTTAATGGTACATTATTCAGAGTATCACATAAATTGTTATTACTGGTGTAATAAAACCTAAGCCAACGCAGCTGGAGAGACCAAGGCTATAAATATAACATATTTTTCTTGAATTGTAATAATATGGGCCAAATTATTTTCAAGTTTAAATCTGCTGATTGTAGTTGAATTGAACAAAGTTCGATTGCATATGTCTACTATAATTCATGTTTCTGTATAAATGCCTTTGCCTAATTTGTACTTATTTTCCTATAGAAATTGCTGGGTGGTACTTAAAGGACATTCTCCATTTTATTTATTGATCTTGCTGCTGAGGAACTCGAAGTTTAGGTGAGTAAGATCTGAACATACTGCAATTCAGTATTCTGATGGTTTCGAGTACACATATACACAAAAACATTTTTTTAGTTCTTGTGCTTTCTGATCATCTGTCTCTGCTGTAGTCCTTGGTGAGTAAACGCTCACAGAAGCAAGCATCTGCAGTGTGCGACTCAGGTCTAGCTGAGCCCACCTTGGAGGGAGGTGTAGAGCACGTGAGGTGACCCCTTCAGAATTTCTTTGTTCTTTCTGCTCTGTTTCTGTGAGCTCAGTGTCCAGACAAAACATTTCACTCCAGATCATTACTATGAGATAAAAAGGACACCACATGTGTGTTTCAAACTTTCTGCCAGTAATGCTTAAGGCCTCATTCAAAGCTTGCTGAAGTCCACTGTTGCTGACACTGATTTTGGTGAGAATTAAACTGGACTTCCTCTAAAGCAGGACCCAAAACTTCTCTTTGTTTTTGATTGGCTGAGCACACCATCAGGCCTCAGTGCATTACTGATATTTTGCATGTATATGTATTACATATATTGTTATACAGTCAACAGTAGTAAATTTTAAATTGTGTTATGTGGACAACTCTGTGTATAACTGGCCCTGAGAGTTTCCAAGTTTGTGGAATCTCTGCAATATCCATGTGACGCAGCATTGCACTGCAGGGTCTTGCTGGCACAGTGGGGAATAGACAACATTCCTCACTGAAGGGCTCTGGGACAGGACTGTCAGTGCTGGCAAGATGTGAAAGTGTTAGGGAAATGCTGTACAGACAGTCACGTGCACCAGTGTTATCTGCTGCACTAGGCTGTGCTTCCTTCTAAACGTGTTGGATGTCGTTCTAGTATAAACTTCTCTGGTAGGTGAGAGAGTGGGCAGGTCTGACTTTCTGAATGCATCTGGAAAAAGACTATTTAAGTACAAGAAGAATTTTTCTTTTAGAGAATAAATCAATTTAGTACAGGCAAACACTTTGTTGCAACCAATTCCCTGCTCTTTTTTTCTTCACGTTCCCTTTTTTGGAATAGTTAATGTACATGAGAAGTAAATGCAAGGGAAGATGATTGACAGCATGTTCTTTTTAAAATAACTTTCTCCACATCACATTTCTTTATGAAATCCCTCAAGATGAAGATCAAAGTTTTAAATTCAGCTTTGCTATTATGAACAAAAGATGTCTTGGAAAATGTACCCATGCAGCACGAAGAAAAGCTCAAAGTACATCCTACAGACTTTGCAGTGATCTATACCCTCTGTTTTCTTAACCCGAATGGTATACCTTGTCAAAGCCTTTTATCTTTCTGCAGGGCACACATTTCCTATAGCATCAGACATCCTATGATGTTATATGGTTACCAATCATGCTGTAGGGTTGTGAAAACCTGATCTGAGCCTACCTAATTAATAGAAAAGATTTATCATTAAAGTCAAAGGTAACGACAGATCTGACTCCATTGATGTGACACACAAAGACAAAACAGTGTGTTTGATAAAAACATAAACGTAGCTAAATGTGACAGCAGCTTCATGTTCTGAAACACAGCTACTGTAGGGACAGTGACAGCGTTTCCTGCATGTCTTGCCAACCCACTTACACTTTCAGCTGCTTCCCTCTCTAAGTGCCCCTCAAGGACGTACTGCCATCCTGCCACATTTCCACCCTCTGCTACAGAAGTATTTTCTGCAAGAAAAATCTTAGTGCTTTGTTCCCTCTCTCTTGCAACAAGTACATTTGTTTATTTTACCTCCATGCTCCCAACATTCATCCCTTGTCCTTCAGTAGGTGAAGTGCGGCTCTGTTTGTTTTTCATTATTTTAATTCCCCTTCAGTCAGGATGATTCACATTTGAATGCTGAAATCCTACTTCCAGAAACATAACCTGGATTCCTTTTTACATATGATATGCTAACGATATAGAAGATAAAATTGTTTCAGGCCCCTCTACAGGAATGTTGGATTTAGGCCCCCCTACATCAGGCCCAATTCCTCTGGAACTCCCTAACCAAGATTTTTTAATTAAAAAAAAATTGTTACGAGTTTCAGAGCATGCCCTTTATAGGGTGTGTTAGGAGCACATCCAGGAAGCAATCTTTTGCTACTTCTGTGCTATATCCATATTCATTAAGGTAATGAAGCTATTAATTGAATATGTAAGTTCAGGTAATTAAATGTAAGACTTATTTCTTTAGTTTAAAGGGTAATAATAAAAAATTTAAACTTGCAAACTAGATTGCACATTTAGTGATGATAAATGTGACCTGGAAAGTGCAATGGTCCAATATTAATTAGTTAATTGCATCCATTCATTAGGTGATGTACATTAGCAGAAGGTCAATCCATTTGAAGCTCAATGTGTTTTACAAATAATAAATTCAAACAGGTAAATTCAAGAGAAATTCACAATAGAAGGGTGTGTTATATATTTAAATGCAGGATGGAGTCCACACAACCCAAGCACATGTTGCCTGTATCTTCCCAGTTATTGGCACGTGCTCTTCATAGCACCCTCCTGAGGCGCTGTCCCTCACCACCACGCACATCAGGGGAAAAGACGGGTGCCATTTTGCGGAGACTGGACCCAACCACCGCATGGCTGTGAGCTGCAGCCTGAAAGGTGGTGACCAACCGAGCACCTGTGAGCTGGATGGTCTCAGGAATTCTTCAGACCCGAGGAGCTGCACCTCAGGCTCACTCTGTCATAGGCAAAATAGCCCTCTGCACAGTGGTCTGGTGTGGGGCATACATTTAACTGTGGGCTTAAACCACAATATTAATTTTTGAAACCCACTTGCTTCTAAAATAAGCCAAACATTTTCCATCTTTCCAAGCATGTTCTGTTTTATTGCTGTCACTGTAACTGAATTATGTGTGGCTTGCTTAAATCTAAGTTCAAATTTAGGGCTGAACTTACCATAGCAGCAATTTAGCTCTGTGGGCATAAAATGGACAATATCACAAGAAAGAAGACTGATCGCTTTGATTTATTTTTAGTAAAAACAGTGTTAAATCAAGGTTTCTTCACTGGTCATTCCTGGATTTTCAGTAACAAAAAATGGTTGTTCTTAACATCAGTATTTACCTTTTTTTTTTTTTTTNGTAGAAGGAAAACAGAGGTAGATTTTTTTTCTTCTTCAGAATGTAAAATATATCCAGATTCTGTCAATTATTAGTAAGACTTATATTGTTAAGACAATTAACTCATTGGGATATTTACAAAGTTTCTGGCATAACATCATTATAGGATCATAACAGTACTGTGGGTATTGCTTTACAGATAATATTACCTATGTGTTTTCACTGTTTTTGGCTTACACGTATAAAATATCTTCATCTAGAGCAAGGACTGGTGCCATTCTGTGTGCAATTCAAGGGCCATAATTCTTGAAAGATTTCAAACAGTGAACCTCTTTCAAATGATCGGTCTTAGAGACATTTAGAGAATTGATTCAATTAACCTAGAGGGAAAAAGTGCTATAATGTGTGATTTATATTTGCAGATGAATTAAAATACAAGTATCTCCTGAAGAGCGTTTGCTGCCATTGTGGTCCGTAATGAAAATAGCAGGCAATTAAAATAGGACACCTGAGGCTGAAGCTTTTACTGTATATACCAGAACGTGAAGTTCAGATTTCCTAAGTGCAAATCTGAGCTGAAAAAAAACTTAGTGGAAATTTCCTTTTGGCCCGTATTTTTCCTTCAAAAGTGATTTCTAAAGCACATTAGAAATGGAGGGACATTTACTGCTGCAGAAGGCAAAGGGTGCAGAGGAATGGGCGTTCTCAATCAATACTGAATTTGTATGAGGAGCCAGAGATAGCACTGCTAAATGCTGGAGGGACAGCTGAGAGAACTATGCATAAAAAAGAGCTTATGGGTCAGGTAGAAATTACTGTGGGGCAGGTTGTGAAGTTGATCTTGAAATGAATCACTGGAAGTGCCTGACAGAATGATGTGATTCAGTTCTTTTGTGTCTGTGACAGTGCTTAGAAAGAGCCTGGAGCTCACTAAGGAGCATAGGAGATATTCATGGTGTAAGGATTTGAAGTAGTAAGAGAGAGGACCTCTGTGATTTTGGGGTTACTGAAGCCACCGTCCACTTCAGTGGTGTATCAGCATCTGCCTCTGTACAGCTGCAGGAGGCACCTGGGACACAAATGGGTTTCTCCAAGCCTCCAGCTTTGTAACTGCCTTTAGCCAGTGGGTCATTGTAGTAGAGGGTAGAAAAATGACAGAAAAGTACTCTGAGTTCAAGCAACCCAAGAATGCCTTAATTACATCTGTGTTGTCTTCAACATCAGAACTCTGCCTTTTGCACCCTAATTCCAAAATGTCCTGTTTCCATCAGATGGCACTTGTAAAAGCAACAGCTATGTCCTTGTCTACAAATAATGCCAGTCGATAGGACTGGGTGGAGAAATTAAGACTTGTAAATGAAACAAAGATATTTCTTCAACTGTTACATTCAGATCAGTCAAAATATAAAAATAAACCTCTTGAGGAATGAGTTTGATCTTGGTTCTATACTTGCAT
Source organism: Penelope pileata (assembly GCA_013396635.1). Taxonomy (NCBI): domain Eukaryota; kingdom Metazoa; phylum Chordata; class Aves; order Galliformes; family Cracidae; genus Penelope; species Penelope pileata. Next base: position 3,425,457 of record WBMW01001092.1, read on the forward strand.
AAATTCTAACAGCAGGAACGTAACAGAAGCAAAGAGCACTGTCACTTGGTTCTTCATTTTCCTAACAATCATTTCCTCACTAAGTGTGAAGACAGTAATATCTTTGTCATTACAACCTGAAACAGAACATATTTGTTTCCTGATTTGAAGCTGCTGTCGAACTAGGAGTTTAATTAAAACGCATTCATGTGGGAGAAAATAAAACAATCTGACTTAATTGCCAGTTGGTTTATATTGCCAAAAAACGACAACAACAAAACCCAACCCCCAATGACCAGAACCAGCAGGCCTGCTGTACACATGTTTGGGAACTGCAGAACTCGGCTCACTCTGGGCTATCATTTCTGTTCTTTCTCTTGGCAATTGTTGGACTCACTGTTTTCTCCCACAAATTAATTTACGTCTGTATTCATTGTTATTACTGAGTTATTGTCCTGATGTCCAAGGCGATAGCGGTAGTCATCCCTCCTACACAGAAATGGCATTGAGTCCTTGAATACTCCGTTGCGCCTGATGGGAACCCACTCACGGCCCTGGCAGTAAGGCCTCTCTCGCTGTCTCTGCAGGTGGAGGAGCAGAAGCACCATGGCAGGTGTGTGCCACGACGGCGGGCTGCGGCCCAGCGGCAGCAGTGAGGTGAGTGCGGGGCCCTTCACCTCCGGGGTGCCAGCGGGTGTGGGTGAGCCTGAGAGCTGCGGGATGCTCTGCAGGCTGAGCTGCTTTTAGACATGAGCGAAATGTGATGACGAGGAGTTGGTGGAGGCTGAGGGAGCTGAGAAATGACTGAAGTCACAGGAGTTGGTGATGATCAGGAGCCTAAGCAGCTCCTAATTGCGTGGGTTCCAAGTGCACCTCCGGGTGCACTGCAATCCCTTCTCACCAAAATCTCCCCAAACCTTCATTGATACCATTTAAGAATGAAACCACTGTGCAGTCTGCTCATTCCCCAAACCCGTTTAAATGCAGCCCCTTTCTGAAGGATCACTTCCCCACTCTGATTTATTTTAAAACAGCTTTTAGAATGTGTCATCCCTGTGATGAAGTGTCAGGCCTACGCTGCCAGTGTGCCATTAAAACCTCAGTTTCTGACGTTTGAAAGTCTCACTCATCCCAAGTGCCACCATTTGACAGCTCTGCGTGTCACTTTGCAGCATGGTATTTTGGATCCATTTCCTCTGTCTGAGGAAAAGAGGGGGGAAAAAAAAAGGAAATATGAAAAATGAGAGAAAGCAAAGTCTGCTGTCTCTATTGCTGCTGAGGTGGAGATGAGCAGCAGTGCCGTGGTGGGGTCGAGGGCTCCTGCACGGCCCTGAGCACATGGTGCCCTCTGGGAGCGGCGCTGGGAGCCAGGGGCATCTGTGGAGCGACCAGTGCGTGCTGCCACATGGCCGGGGCACAGCCAGGCTATCTGCTCTCGGCTGGGTCAGCAGAAGAGTCATGTGGTGCGTTCTTGCTGCTGTGTTTTTGCCAGCCTTGGGCTGCACACTTTGGTGTCCTTCTTCTGTTTGTCTGTCTGCAATGTGATGACTTCAAATCACGGTTGTTGGGGGGCTTTCGAAGTGTTTGCATCAGTGAGGAGAACTTCACTGATTTTGCCGACGGGGCTGCGCTCCCGGTGGCCGTTGGCCGCCTGAGGGCACGCGCTCCGGCGGCAGCCGCTGCACACGGGAACTCGGCCAGGTGCGAGGGCTGCGCGGATCGCTGGGGCTGCCGCTCGTGCAGGTGCCCGCTGTTTGCACGCATTATTTCGGTTTCAGCTCTCTCCCTCTTTGCACAGAGCTTCCACGAGAAGGTTGCGCGGCTGCGGCAGGCGGGCACGGCCCCGGCCCCGGCCCGAGGCGGCCATGTCGCGGCGGCCTCGCACCATG